>OVBA01003204.1:0-29241 GCA_900406435.1 Lepidium aucheri | reverse complement strand
GCGATGATCCGCCAAAAAACTTTCCAAAATGGCTATCTACCAATCAAGAGCTTTCACAATGGTTACTTAGCTTAACTTATTAAGAATTGCCTATCATCAAGATCATTCCCATATAACAAGTTCAGATGCATGAGTCCTAAGTGAATGCAACCTAAGAAAAATCTAAGTGAATGCAACTACATGAACACTCTATTTTTTAGGTTTTATTTTCAAAAAATTTCAAATCTTTATGGTTTTTGTATGCCTTAGATGCCATAAAATGCAACAATCAAATGCACAAAGAAAAATCTAATCGGATTTTTACAACCTAAACGAATGCATGCAAAATAGAAAATATGATCACAAGAAACAACGTGAGAGCACTCTAGACCCCTCCCCAAACTTAAATCACACAGTCCCTTGTATTTATAGAAGTCGGAGAGAGTTGTCTAGACAAACAAAAACGAAAATCAACTAAAAATAAAGATGTATGTACAAAGAGTTGGAGTTTGATACCTAAAAGTCAAACAAGTGAGCAGTTGAGGCGTTCATGTCCTCAAGAGTTTACCTGTGAGGGTCTGGGTACCCTCTTGGAGCTATTCTTTTGCACGGTCCGATGTGCTGCTGCCAGTCTAAGTACTCCTCGCGGTCATGGTCGCCGAGGGGTGCATGCGAGGGACCTTCTTGAGGCATTTGCTCTTGGTGTTTCTGGCCCTTTATCCCGGATCTCTTGTAAACCCGCATCGTGTCCATTGATTGGCGTCGTGGTTGCTTGTCTTGCGCTCTGTGTGAGCTAGGACCTGCTGAGGTTGAGTGCCTCCTCGCTGGTGGTGGCGAGTCATGTGTGCGAGGCTGTGGTTCTGTCCTTCTGACTTATGACTCTAGTCCATCAATTGCTTTCCACATCCTCTTGCGCTGGCTCTGCCACTCTTCCTTTTCCTTTGTCAGTCCCTTCAGCTTCTTGAGCAGCCACTTCCCCAACTTTTGGAGCTTCCCGATCCGCTTGTGTGCTTCCTTGCTTGCACTCCCTTGGTTCTTCTTGGTGAACTCCTCGAAAAAGTAGGATTCAGGATCAATCTCTTCCTCATCTGCCTCCTCCTCTGGCTGTGGAGCTTGTTGTCCTCGCTAGTACTCTTCGAGTAGTGCCGAGAGGGGTGGGGTAAAAGTCACATTCTCCATGGTGTTCAGTCTGGTGTAAGCTGGGCAAGGGAGAAGTATTCTGGCATCCTTTTTGTCTGGGTGGTCGAACTTGTACACTGCTCGCCCTTCAACCTCGCCTTTTGCAATGAGGCTTGCTCCTTGAAGGTACCGCATGTCCATAAACTGGAGTGGAGCCCAATTGTAATATTCAGTGTTCAATTGACTCCCTTTACTTCTAAAATCTGGGTAATCAATCCACCAATGTAGATGTGCTTCGGCTTCTCCCCATTTGCATCACAGCTCGTGCTCGGTATGTGGTGAGACGTTTTGCCTATACAAACGACAATCCGGAGTGCCCTTCATCTCCATCAATATGCAGACCGCTTGGAGTGCCAATAATCTCCTTCATCGCCATAACCATCATGTGCATCTCCTCGAGGTTGATTGGCGAGGTGGAGGGTCGAGCAAAAACTATGTTGGCTATTGCTCTCCTCACATAATTGATGGCTGGGTTGCGGATCCAGCTTCCCTTACTCCACGAAGAGTCATACTCCTTGGCTCCGGACAACATTTTCCACACCTAGCCGGTATCATTCTCTCCAATATCCAGATATGCCGCTTCACCAGATTGAAACCCAAAGATATTTTCCAGCTCCCTCAATGTCACCACGTATAATTTGTCATGCACGGTGAATGTTATGTACCCAGGTCCGTTCTTCTTGATCTTGGCTGTCTCGGACTTGGCGTATATGAGTAAGTCCACGGTGGCGAGGAAATGCAACGTCTCTTCAATATAAGAACTCACCACATTGTACATGCAAACTTTTATGCCTAGCGAGCTAAACACCCTATCCACATCCTCAGTGATTCCCAATTTACTCATTGTTCTTGAATGTGGGAAGTATGTACCTTTAACTCCCATAGCATTCAAAGCCTCATATGCTTTGTCGGATTCATCATCCTCCTTCGCAATCTTCTTCTTCTTCTCTTTCTCATGCTCTGATGTGTGTGATTATTGATGGTTTAAGAATCTTATTTTAGGTTGTTTTGCATCCGATTAGCTAGATTTTCCATGCACTTAGGTCCATTTAGGTTAGTTTTGCATTCTTTGCATTTGCATTTGGAGTTTTGGAATTTATCTAGGTAAAGGAGCAAAAAGGAGTTAAAATGGAGCTAAAGTTGTTCACATCAGCTGCTAAGGGAAAGAAGTTTCTCAGACTCGGATCGCTGCCTCGCGGTTCACAGCTCGAGGATCGCTCGGATCGCTAATGGAAGGAAGCCTCAGTCGCCAGCCTCAGCCAATCTGCCCTGAGGGAAAAGCAACCCACCACACTCGGACCATCTACTCAGCCTCAGCCTGCGAGGGCAAAGGAGAGACCACTCCTCGAGTTCCAAGCTCGCCAATGAACCCCGAGGAGAAGATTTCTGGTTGACCGACTTAGGTCGGTTTGACCATTAGGGTTATGAAAATAACCCTATAAATACCCCTTAATCATCATATTATTAGATCCATCTGATGTTTAGCTGAAAAACTCTCTCTATTTTTGTTGATGCTTTCTTTTAAGCTTGTTAAGGTACATTGTTGATTTTGTTTTAAGTTTTAATGAATTAAGTTTGATTTGATCTTCATCTTTTACTTTCTGTTCTTAATTTTATTGTTGTTTATGTTTATGCTGATGAGATCTCCTTTGATCCTCCACTCTCAAATCATGAGAAGTGACTAGATCCTTGTGGATCTCAAGGATAGGGAGATCGGAGGTGAAATCAATGATCCACTTGCCTTGCGAACAATGATCTGATCCGATCTCTTCTCACATGGCTGAGCTTAAGGCCGATCTCTCCCTGATCAAGAGAGATCTGATTTGGGCCAAAACCCAAAGCTAGCGCTAAGGGAATCGGAGACCAAGTGCCATGTGAGAGATGGTTTGATCCACCAAAGAGAGATCTAGTATGTGGATTGGCTATTAGATGTGTTGGGCTGGACTTTAAGATTTTGATTTGGTATGATCGCGGCTAGCACCGTAATGGATCAACTGGATCGGAAAGGGGTCTTCACCATGAGAATGGGTTTATCTAGCTTGTCCCGGTCTAGAGATCGCCGTATATAGCTTAGCAAGGTTGGATCGGCGAGTTTACTGCCGATCAATCACCACTATCCTCTAGATTCATGTTTCTTATCTTAGATTTACATATTGCTATCATCTTGCTCTGTTTACTGATCATTTATCTGTTTTTGGTGAATTTGGTTCTGTTTCTATTTTGTCTTGTAGCCTATTTTGTCCTGTTTGCTAGATTGAAAGCTCTCTAGAAAACATAGCCTATCTTTGTGACAGATTGATAGGTTGCTTGAACTAGGATCTAGTAGTAGATAGGTTGAATACAAGTAACTACTGAGTATTGGTTCGACAATCCAAATTACTTACCCAATGCTTCAATGATTTGATACCTTAGGCTAAAAACCTTGTTATCGAATTGGCGCCGTTGCCAAATAAGTTTTTGCTTGTTCCAACTTATAATTTGCTAATCTTAGGATCAGGTTTATTGTCATTACTATTCAAACTTGTGTGTATTTCACTAAGATTGGATCTCTAAGGACCAAGCCTCCACCTTCTTGACAAGTTGTTGTTTCTGTCTTTGCAGGCCTCCCAGGTACCCTCGCCATTTGATACCGAGGCCAGCGACAGAATCAGAATCCTCGCTTCAACTCCTGTGAGCTGTGCAAGTTGTCAGTTTAGTTTGAACAGTTGATGCACACAAGGTCGAAAGGTTCTCATAACCTTCCACCACCCGTGGAAGATATCAATCAGCTGACCCGTGCAATCCGACGAAGGCGCAGTACAATGCAGCAAGCACAGCCGCATCCGGATACTTCTACACGGGAAACAACTTCGGATGGAACTCATCCGTTGGTTAATAAGGCCGCCCACCAGGCGAGAGCACAGAACCCAGCTCGTCGCCCTTGCTGTATTGGTGCGAGTGATGTACCGAATACACACAAGATACGGAATGGGATTCAGCCGCGGGCGATCCAGAACAACAATTTTGAGATTAAGAGTGGTCTCATATCCATGGTGCAGAATAATAAGTTTCACGATCTACCCTCAGAAGACCCCCTTGATCACCTCGACGAGTTCGAGAGATTATGCTTACTCACACGCATAAATGGGGTGAGTGAAGATGCGTTGAAGCTCAGGCTCTTTCCTTTCTCTCTTGGGGACAATGCACATCAGTGGGAAAAACACCTTCACGCCGGATCGATAACATCTTGGCCGGAGTGTAAACACGTGTTTCTTACCAAGTTTTTTTCAAACTCACGTACGGCAAAGCTTCAGAATATCATATCCAACTTTTTCCTGCAAAGCAGCGAGGCTTTGGTCGAGGCATGGGATCGGTACAACACTTATCAAGCTCAGTGCTCTCATCACGATTTCAGAGAAGATACCATCCTCAACAACTTCTATCGAGGAGTTCTCCCGAGGATACGCATAATGTTGGATACCGCAAGCCATGGGAGTTTTCTCCAATAGGATATCACTAAGGGACGTACATTAATAGAGAACCTTGCCTTAGCTAACGGTTAGTATGACGAGGACTATGACTGAGCTGTCAGGGGAACCTTTGATTCCGATACCTCTGCAAGGAAGGAGTTAAAGCAACATCATGAGAAGCTGGATAAATTGTTTATGGTACACACTAAGCAAGTGAACTTGGTAGAGGAGGAAGTAGCTGAAGAGAATGAAGAAGAGCAATTGGAGGAAATTTGTTTAGTTCAAAACCAGAGTGGATCCAAGCCATAAGTAAACTACAAGCAGAATTCGAACCTTAGCACGAATGTGGCCAATCCACAAGATCAAGTATATCCACCAAAGCAAAGAGTATGGATTCCAAAGGAGCAATGGCAATAGAGCCTCAAGCCAGTACCAGTTGCACCACAACCTCAGCAATCTAAGGAAGATTCACCGGACGTGATGAGTATGCTCCAACAAATCCTTCAAAGTCAAACTGCTCATCAAATGGAGATCACTAAGAAGTTCGGGGAGGTACACAGCCGGATTGACACTACCTATAGCGATCTGAACGGCAAGTTTGAAACACTGAATGCTAGGTTAAAATATATGGAGAGTGCTCATGCTTCATCTTCTACGAAATCATCGGGTTAGCTACCTGGTAAAGCCGTTTAAAATCCCAAAGAGTATACGGCTCAATCCATCACTCTCAGAACGGGAAAAGTCCTCCCCTCAGTCGAGAAACNAGGGGGGGGGGGGGGGGCAGAACAGTCCAAGACTAGAGCTGGAAGTTCACAACTCGGAGGCACACCTCGTCGGCCTGAGCCGCAAGGAGAGGTAGATGCTGATATGTCTACGTGAAATACGGCACAACTCGAAGAAAGCCCTCGCCTACCTGTGCAGCGAGGAGGAACATCAGATATCCCTAACCTAATTGAGAAAGAAGGAGTTGCACCAGAAGTTGCAACCAAAGCTAAGGCACCCTTCCCCTCACGGTTGAAGAAGAACAAGCGGAAAAACAGAAGGCTCTCTTTGACAAGCAAATGAGCGGGATTGAAATAAAAATTCCTATCTTGGATGCTTTTGCTTTAATCCCACAGTACAAGAAGTTCTTGAAGGACACTCTGAAGGAACATGAAGAAGAGGCTGTTGGGACCGGATCATCTGGATCAGTATTGATACCAGTGTTACCTCATCAAAGGAAGAGGTTTGTTGCGGAAAAATTGGATGATCCGGGAAGCTTCACACTTCCTTCTGCAGCAGGGCACCGCACATTCATTAATTGCCTATGCGACCTTAGAGCATCCATCAGTTTAATTCCGCTAACAACTGCTCAAAAGCTAGGATATTCAAATTTCATGGATTACAAAATCTCCCTGGTCCTTGCTGACAGAACAACGAGGAAGCCAAGGGGACTACTTGAGGATGTCCCGATAAGCGTGGGTAATGTGCTGGTTCCTACGGACTTTATAGTCCTGGAGATGGATGGAAAACCTGCTAATCCTCTACTGTTGGGCTGACCTTTCTTGGCGTCAGTAGGAGCTCTGATTGATGTGAAGAATAGGATGATCGAACTCAAGATCGGAGAAGGGATGGGAATGATGTTTAACTTGAACGAGGATAAGAAGAAGCCTACAATTGATGGGCAATGTTTTGAAATTGAGGGAACAATAGAAGAAGACGTTGAGGAGGAAAACGAGGGAGCTCTGGTTCCCTATACACAACCATACTAGGAAGTATGAACAGTCAAGCTTGAGACTCTAAACAAGCCCACTTGGGAGGGAATCCCATGTCTATCCTTTATTACTTTTTCTTTGAAAACTTTTTCTTTTAATTTGATTTAAGTTTAATTTGGTTTTGTTTATATTTTAAGAATAATCTTTGCTAGTTTGTGGTTATTGTTGGGTGTTTGAAATCTTTGATCTCAGGTTAAAGGGGCTTTGGCTACACTGTAGGTGAAATTTAAGGAAGTAATGCCCTCATTAAGCCAAGAGAAAGTAGGCCTCGCACCTTGGCCTCGGAGGCAAAAGAACAAGGAGAGGGACAAATTTGACAAAGAACCCGAACCCCTCAGGACATGAGGACGAGGAGAATGTGCGAGTAGTGTTCACATCGCCTTGAACACCACTCATAAACCTACTTGCACACTCCAGTATCCTTATAAATAGGAAGTTCTAGTCAAATTTTTCCCAGTACAATTGATATTAATTCATTACTTGGAGGAAAACATTGAACATTGAGCTTAAGGATCTAGAATGCTTTGATTGTGTCTATCTTGTTATCTTGGCTAACTCTTGTGGTCTTTAGATATTACATCAAATAGGGTACCGATCAGGATTCAGGATACCCAGAGGAAAGCAAAAAGAAGGGTTCAAGCTTGGGATTCTCAGAATGGGCAGTCTGTCCTCGCCGAACGCAGCGAGGAGATCTAAGCGAGGAGACCCACTGAGGAAGCACAAAAGGACAAAACCTGATATGGTTCCAGCTCATTATGTGGGGACCACGAGTACCACCTTTTTGCTAAAATCCATGTACGGCCAAGTCAAGGGGAGACCGATCCAATGGTGGAAAATCGGTCAAGGATTTAAATTTCATATGAACGGCTTGGATCACGACAAAACAATAGGCGAATGGCAAGTATCTCGGAACCCACGATTGTCTCCTCCATCAAATCTGATGTCTCCCTCACACTCCCAAGATTGTCTCCTCCTCTCACACTATACTCAGTTTTAAAAAAGGAGATCCGATTTCTTCATCTTCTTCATTCACCTCCGAACACTCAACATAGAAACCTCTCTCTCTCTTTCTTCCCGAGTCAATATCTCTCACCGAGTCACTCTCGCCCATTAGTCACCGAGTTACTCTCTCTTTCTCTCCCTAAAAGTTTGAGCTACTCTCCATTAACCGCTCAACATGTCTTCTAGCAACCAAAGAATGGTGAAAGAATACAAGAGCAAGTTCATGCATGTTTTGCGAAGGGTTGGATGAAAAGATACGACAAAGAAAATCGGCGACTCACCGCCATCCCACCGTGATAATCAGCCTCGCCGATTTCTTGTCCAATCAGATGATGAGGAGCCGGGTATTCAGATAAGAGTGGAAATCATGATCATGGAACCGGCAAGGAAATCGGCAACCGAGCCAATGGACTGGAAGTACGAGCATGAAGAAAGAGGCTGGGCTCAAGAGAAGAAGAAGGGGAAACAGATCGCCTCGCCGACCAATACCGAGGATAGTGATGAGGACAGTCCATATGTTCAACCCTCTCTGATGGAAGACGAGTAAGAGAGCGAGGACGGAAGTCAAAACAGAGAAGAAAGGGCAAGAAACCAGGTATCGCCAAGTGATTGAGGATCTTAAGAAGAGTGGCTACTCAGAGAAGGAGGCAAAGAAAGCCTACCAGGAGCGTGAGAAAGAGAAGACAAAGAAATGCACAAGGGAGGATGAAGACTCCGTGAGAGCATATGCGGCTTTGTAGGCCATGGGAATCAAAGGTAATTCTTCCCGCACTCTTGAACCATGAGTAGATTAGGGATTACTGAGGAAGTAGATAGGGTGTTTGGTGCATTGGGGATTGCAATCTGCATGTACAACGTGGCAAGCTCCTACATTGAGGAAACCTTGCAATTCCTCGCCATGGTGGATCTCCTAATCTACGAAAAGTCCAAAACAGCTAAGATCCAGAAGAATGGGCCCGGTTTCATTAAATTCACGATATATGGGAAGCTATACGCAGTAACGTTGAAGGAGCTGGATGTGATATATGGGTTCCAATCCCGTGAAGCGGATTACTCGGACATAGGCGAGGAGGAAACTGATGAAGTATGGAGAATGATGTCGGGTGCCAAGGAGTATGATCCATCAAGAAACAAGGGTAGCTGGATCCGAAACCCAGCACTCAATTATGCAAGGAGGGCAATAGCCAACGTAATTTTTGCAAGACCCTCCACCTCGCCAATCAACCTCGGAGAAATGCACATGATGGTAATGGCGATGAAGGTGATTGTTGGCGTGACTCCAAGTGGACATCACATTGATGGAGATGAAGGGCACTCTGGACTGTCATTTGTTTTGGCGAAGCATCTAACCTCGTGCCGAGCACGTGCCATGTTGCAAACGGGGAGAAAAACCGGAAAGCTGAAACACATCTACATAGTAGGAGTGGTTGCTCGGATACTTGAGGCCAAAGGCGTGCCATTGAACACCGAGAACCATAATTGGGCTCCACCCCAATTCATGGATATGCGCTATCTTCAAGGAGCAGGTCTCATAGCCAAAAGCGAGGTAGAGGGGCAAGCCGTCTACAAGTTCAGTCATCTAGAGAAGAAGGATACCAGAATACTCCTTCCCTGCCCGGAGTTCACCCGACTCAACACAATGGAGAATGTCACCTTCACACCACCCCTCGCAGTACAACTCGAAGAAAACCAGCGAGGACAACAAATCCAAGAACCTCAGCGAGCAGAAGCAGAAGAGGAAGAAGAGGTCGACCCAGAATCCTATTTCTTCGAAGAATTCACTGAGAAGAACCAAGGGACGGCTAGCAAGGAGGCTTACAAACGGATTAGGAAGCCTCAAAAGCTAGGAAAATGGCTGCTGAGAAAGGTGAGGGGCATGACAAAAGAAAAGGAGGAATGGCTGGACAAGCGAAAGAGGATGTGGGCAAAGATTGATGAATACGAGTCCTCGCTCAGAAGAACAGAGCCTCAGCCTCGCACACATGACTCGCCGCCAACCGCGAGGAGGCACTCAACCTCAGCATATCCGAGCTTGCACCAACAGCAAACAGAGCAACCCTGATGCCAGTCAGTGGATATGATGCAAGTATACAAAAGATCCGGAGGCAAGAGACAGAAACTCCAAAGACAAAATCCCTAGGAAAGACCCTCGCATGCATCCCTCGCCGACCAAACCCGCAAGGAGCACTCAGATTGGCAGCAACATACCGCACCTATGGACAACTCTCAAGGACATGAATGCCTCAAGGACATGAATGCCTCAACCGCTCACTTGTTCGACTTCTAGGTACCAAACTCCATCCTTTGTAAATATATTTTTATTTTTAGTAAGTAGCTTTCTTTGTGTTTGTCTAGACAACTCTCTCGGACTTTTATTTAAACAAGGGACTGTGTGATCTATGTTTGAGGGAGAGGTCTAGAATGCTCTCACGTTGTTCCTTGTGATCTTATTTTCTATTTTTGCATGCATTTCACTTAGGTTGTAAAAATCCGGTTAGATTTTTCTTTGTGCATTTGCTTGTTGCATTTCATGGCACAGAAGGCATAGAAAAACCATAAAAATTTGAAATTTTTTGAAAATGAAACTAAAAAAATAGAGTGTTCAGGTAGTTGCATTCACTTAGAATTGTTTTAGGTTGCATTCATTTAGGACTCATGCATCCGAATTTGTTATGTGGGAATAACCTTGATGATAGGCGAATCTTGATAGGCTAAGCTAAGTAACCATTGTGAATGCTCTTGATTGGTAGATATCCATTTTGGAAAGTTTTTGGGCGGATCATCGCGTTGGTGAAGTTTGCTTGGGTTGTGTTTTGAATAGGTCTAGTTTGATTCCTTCCAAAACTGAACTTAAACTTCCCATTTAAAGCCTAGAGATGCATCAATACCTCTCTTCTCTTTGTTTAGCATGATCTGAAAAGTGTGTGTTCGGTAAAACCCTCTCAAAAGTTAAGTGGAAAATTAAGCTGCCCGAAAAATATTTAAATCGAGTAAGTAGTAAAGGTGAAGTGGCTGGAAAGATGAGTAAACGCGTAGCCTTTCACGTCCGTGTATATCCGCTAACTTACCCCATATGCGGGTTGGTGAAGCAACTTGGAAGGAAGCGTAAACCCGTAGCCTTTCATGATTGTGTAAGCCAATTTCGGAAAAGCCAAAAGGGCATATCAAAAGAGAAAAAAAAGCAAAAGAAAAGAAAAAATGAATAAACGGGCAGCTAAAAGTTTTGAATGAGGGGGAACCATTAAGTTTAAAAAGATATGATCATGCTAAGCTTAGGGAAGTCGAAACATGTATTTCTTGATCTCTAGTCTCTTTTGAGGACCGCACTAATAAGAAATAAGGAATTCGGCTAGTACCTTTAGAGACCAGCTTAGGTGATAGGAATCCATAGGTCGTATGATATGTTTGAGGATGATTACATAATGGTTTCCAAAATGATAGAGCCCATATGTGGATTACGGTTTAGCCTAGCGAAGTCGTTTGTTAGACAAGATATCCCCACTTGTATGTTCAACTTTTCAACCTTAGGTCATTGCACTTGCTTCAGCCCAAGCAAGATCTAAGTTTGGGGGAGCTGATTTGTGTGATTTTTGATGGTTTTAGAGTCTTATTTTAGGTTGTTTTGCATCCGATTAGCTAGATTTTCCATGCACTTAGGTCCATTTAGGTTAGTTTTGCACTTTTTGCATTTACATTTGGAGTTTTGGAATTTATCTAGGTTAAGGAGCAAAAATGAGCTTAAATGGAGCTAAAGTTGTTCACATCAGCTGCTAAGAGAAAGAAGTTGCTCAGACTCAGATCGATGCCTCGCGGTTTGCAGGGTGAGGATCGCTCGGATCGTTAATGGAAGGAAGCCTCAGTCGCCAGCTTCAGCCTATCTGCCGTGAGGGAAAAGCAACCCACCACCCTCGGACCATCTACTCCCCTATAAATACCCCTTAATTATCATTTTATTAGATCCATCTGATGTTTAGCTAAAAAACTCTCTTTATTTTAGTTGTTACTTTCTTTTAAGCTTGTTAAGGTACATTGTTGATTCTGTTTTAAGTTTTAAGGAATTAAGTTTGATTTGATCTTCATCTTTTACTTTCTGTTCTTTATTTTATTGTTGTTTATGTTTATGCTGATGAGATCTCCTTTGATCCTCCACTCTCAAATCATGAGAAGTGAGTAGATATTTATGGATCTCGAGGATAGGGAGATCGGAGGTGAAATCACCGATCCACTTGCCTTGCGAACAATAATCTGATCCGATCTCTTCTCACATGGCTGAGCTTAAGGCCGATCTTTCCCTGATCAAGAGAGATCTGATTTGGGCCGAAACCCAAAGCTAGCGCTAAGGGAATCAGAGACCAAGTGCCATGTGAGAGATGGTTTGATCCACCAAAGAGAGATCTGGTATGTGGATCGGCTATTAGATGTATTGGGCTAGACTTTAAGTTTTGATTTGGTATGATCGCGGCTAGGCCCGTAATGGATCAACCGGATCGGAAAGGGGTCTTCACCATGAGAATGGGTTGATCTAGCTTGTCCTGTTCTAGAGATCGCCGTATATAGCTTGGCGAGGTTGGATCGGCGAGTTTACCGCCAATCAATCACCTCTTATCCTCTAGATTCATGTTTCTTATCTTAGATTTACATATTGCTATCATCTTGCTCTTTTTATTGATCATTTCTCTGTTTTTGGTGAATCTGGTTCTGTTTCTATTTTGTCTTGTAGCTTATTTTGCCCTATTTGCTAGATTGAAAGCTCTCTAGAAAACATAGCCTATCTTTGTGATAAATTGATAGGTTGCCTGAACTAGGATCTAGTGGTAGATAGGTTGATTACAAGTAACTACTGAGTATTAGTTCGACAATCCCAATTACTTACCGTATGCTTCAATGATTTGATACCTTAGGATAAAAACCTTGTTATCATGCTCCTCGTAGGCTTTCTTTGCTTCTTTCTCTGAGTACCCACTCTTCATCAGGTCTTCAATGACTCGGCAATACCTCATGTTTCTCCCTTTCTTCTCAGTTTTTGTTTCTGTCTTCTCCTTGTCCTCATACTCAACATCCATCTGCGAGGGATGAGCGTATTCACTGTCCTCGTCGCTGTCCTCACTACCTGAGGGCGAGGCCACCTGCTTCCCCTTTCTCTTTTCCTTGGCTGAGCTTCCCTCACCTTGAACATACCTCTAAGCCATCGGCACAGTTGCCGACCTTCTTGCTGATTCCCTTATCGGAATCTTGATTCTCGTCTGAACCCCCAGCAAGGATGATTTTCACGGCGGACCGACGGTTAATCTTCCAGCCCCGCCGCCATCTCTCTTCTTCCAGCTGTCCTTGTGTCATTCATGAACTTGCTCCTAAACTCCTTCATATTTATTTTGTCACTAGAATACATTCTCAACAAGGTTGGGTCGGAAAATTTAAACTTGAATGAGAGAGAAAGTAACTCTGCGGTGATGAGAGAGAGAAACTTGGTGAGATAAATTAACTCGGAGGGAGAGAGATTTTGTTCGCTTGAGTGATTGAAAGTGAATGATGAAGACGATGAGGGTTGGGTTCTTCTTATAGGCGAGTATTGTAGGTGAGGAGGAGACAATCTTGGGAGTGTGGAGGAGATAATCTCGGGTTGATGAGGAAGACAATCAGGGTTACCGAATTACTCGCCATTCGCCTTTGATTTTGGCATGATCCGGATCATCCATTTCAAATTTTGAATTCTCAATCAATTTTGGCCCTTGGATCTGTCCAACCTTGACCTTGACCACCCCTAGATTTTAGCAAAAATCTGTTGGTCGTGGTCCCCACTTGGTGAGCTGGAAGCAATTCACAATTTTTTTGTCCCTTTGTGCTCCTTAGCATACCTCCTCGCTCAACCTTCCTCGTCGCATACATCGAGGCCTGCCTATCCTTTCAGAGAAACCCAATCTTGAACTACTGTTTTCGCTTTCCTCAGAGTATCTTGAGTCCTGATTAGCTCCCACTTTGTAGTAATATCTAAAAACCACAAGAATTAGCTAAGTTATCAAGATAGATTCAAATCGAAGCATTTTAGGCCATTAAGCTCCATGTTCAATGTTTTCTCTAAAAAATGACTCTATATCAATCCTATTGAGATGTATTTGACTAGAAATTTCTATATGAAAGGATATCGAGGTGTGCAACTAGGTCCATGAGTGGTGTTCAAGGCAATGTGAACACTACTCGCACACACTCCTCGGCCTTATGCCCTGAGGGGTTCATGTTCTTTGTCAAATCTTTCTCACTCTTCGTTATGTTGCCTCCGAGGGTTAGGTGCGAGGCGTACTCTCTCTTTGGCTTAATAAGGGCATCACTTCCTCAAATTTTGCCGAGAGTGTAACTAGGGCTCCTTGAACCTGAGATCATCATTCCAAACACCCAATAATAGCAATAATAAACTAGCGAAGATTGTTCTTAAAATTTAAGCAAAACTAAATTAAACTTAGCAAAATTAAAAAGAGTTCTCAACAGTAAAGGATAGACATGGGATTCCCTCCCAAGTGGGCTTGTTTAGAGTCTCAAGCTCGACTCTTCATACACTTCTAGTATGGGTTTGCAGAGGGAACCAGAGCTCCCTCGTTTGCATCATCAGCCATCTCTTCTAGTGTTCCCTCAATTTCAAAGTATTGCCCATCGATCGTGGACTTCTTCCTTCCTTCCTTGAAGTCAAACGTCATACCAACCCCTTCTCCAACTTTAATTCAATGGTCCTATTCCTCACATCAATCAGAGCTCCTACGGACGCCTAGAAGGGTCGACCCAGCAGTAGTGGATCAGTATATTACGGGATTAAAGCCAAAGCATCCAACATATGAATTTTTACTTCGATACCGCTCATTTGCTTATCAAAAAGGACCTTATGTTTCTCTACTTGGTTCTTCTTTAAATGTGAGGGGAAGGGTGCTTTGGCTTTGGTCGCAACCACTGGTGCAACTCCTTCCTCCTCATTCAGGCTGGGAATATCTGGTTCTTCCCCTTGCTGCATAGGCAGGCGAGGGCTCTCCCCGAGTTGTGCAGTTTTGCCCATAGACTGATCACCATCAACCTCTCCTTGTGGCTTAGGCCTGCGAGGTATGTCTCCGAGTTGAACACATCCAGCTTTGGTCTTGGATTGGTCTACCCTCCAACTTGAATAACGCTGTCCTCGGCATTTTCCATTTTTCCAACGACTGATGGGAATACTTTTCTGTTTGGAGAGTGATGGATTGAGCTGTGTACTCCTTGGGGTTTTGAACGGCCTTATCGGGTAGTTGAGCCAGGGACTTTGTTGAAGATGAAGCATGAGCGCTCTCCATATGTTTTAATCTTGCATTGAATGTTTCAAACTTACAATTCAGATAATTATAAGTAGTTTCAATCCGACTCTGTACCTCACCGAGCTTCTTAGTGATTTCCGTTGGATGAGGTCTTTGACTTTGAAGTATTTGTTGTAGCATACTCATCACATCCGTTGAATCCTCCTTTGTTGGCAGAGGTTGCGTTGCAGCTAGTACTGGCTTGAGGCTCTGTTGCCATTGTTCCTTTGGAATCCACGCTCTTTGCTTCAATGGATATACTTGATCCAGTGGATTGGCCACGTTTGTACTCTGATAGCTTAAGTTTGGATTCTGCTTGAAATTGACCCATGGTATGGATCCGCTTTGATTCTGAACGAAACATATTTCTTCTAGCTGATCATCCTTGTTCTCTTCTGCCACATCCTCCTCTACTAGGTTCACGTGTTTGGTGTGCACCATGAGCAGTTTATCGAGCTTCTCATGAAGTTGCTTAAGCTCCTTTCGTGCGGAAGTGTCTAAATCATTAGTTCCTCAGGCGGCTGGGTCATACTCCTTGCCGTACTGTCCGTCTGCTATGGCGAGGTTCTCTATTAACGCTCTGCCCTTGTTAATTTCATGCTGCAAGAAGCTCCCATAGCTAGCAGTATCCAACAACATCTGTATCCTCGGGTGAACTCCTCGGTAGAAGTTATTGAGGATAGTATCCTCCCGAACACCATGATGTGGACATTAAGCTTGATAGGTGTTGTATCTATCCCACGCCTCGGCCAATGACTCGTTGCTTTGCTGGAAAAAGTTTGATATGTTGTTTCGAAGCTTTGCCGTCCGTGAGTTGGAGAAAAACTTGGTGACTAACATGTGTTTAAAATCCGGCCAAGTTGTGATTGATCCGGTGGGAAGATGTTTTTCCCACTGATATGCTCTATCCGCTAGAGAGAAGGGAAAGAGTCTGAGTTTTAGCGCATCTTCACTCACTCCATTGATGCGAGTGAGTGAGCATAATCTCTCAAACTTGTCGAGATCGTCGAGGGGGTCCTCTGGGGTAGACCATGAAATTTGTTATTCTGTACCATGGAGATCAGTCCACTCTTTATCTTGAAATTGTTGTTCCTGATCACTGGCGGTTGGATCCCATTCCTTATCGTATGTGTACTCGGGGCGTCGATCGCACCAGCGAGGGCAACGAGCTGGGTTCTATGCTTGCGCCTGGTGGGCGGTCTCATTCACCATCGGAGGTGTACCATCCACCATTGTTCCCGACATAGTGTTATCCAGGTCCGACTATGGTTGCTGCATTTTATTATGCCCTCGTCTGGTCTCATGGTTGATATCGTCAATGGGTGGTAAGAACCTTTCAACCGTGTGTGCATCAACCGACTAATCCATACTGATTACTTGCACAACTTGCAGGAGTTGGCGCGAGGGGACTGATTCTCTGTGTGTCCGTGGTGCCTGATGGCGAGGGTACCTGCGAGGCCTGCAAGGATAGAAAAAAGACTTGTCAATAAGGTGGAAGCTTGGTCCTTAGAGATCCAAGATGATTGAAACACAGACAAGTGATAATAGCAATAACAGTAAACCTGATCCTAAAATTAGCAAACTATAAATTGGAACAAGCAAATCTGATTTGGCAACGACACCAATTTGATAAAAGGGTTTTTAAGCCTGAAGATCAAATCATTGAGTATAGTGGAATAGGTAAATGGGTACTGTCAAACCAAATACTCAGAGGTGCTTGCAAACAATCTGTCTACAACTAGGTCTTAGTTCAAGCAACCTATCAATATGTCACAGAGATAGGTCATGATATCAAATGAGCTTACAATCTAGGCAATAGGACAAAATAGGCTAAAGGACAAAATAAAAACAGAATTGAGGAATTCAAAATAGAGAAATGCATCAAAAACAGTGTATAACAATTGCAATAGATGGAAATAAGGTTAAAAGCATAGATCTAAAGGATAAGAAGGGTTGGATTGGCGGTAAACTCGTCGATCCGACCTCGCCGCGCTATATTGAACGATCCCTAGACCGGGATGAGAGTAGATCAGCCCGTTCTCACAGCAAAGATCCCTAACCAAACCAGTTGATCCATTACGGCGCTAGCCATGATCATACCGATTCGGAAGCTTTAAGTTCAGCCCAACACATCTAGTATTCGACCCACATATTGGATCTCTCCTCGGTGGATCAAATCATCACCCACATGGCACTTGGTCTCCGATTCCTTTGGCGCTAGCATTAGGTCACGGCCCAAATCAGATCTCTCTTGATCAAGGAGAGATTAGCCCTAAGCCTAGCCATGTGGGAAGAGATCGAAGTTAGATCATTGTTTGCACGGTGAGGGAATCGGTTGATTCACCTCCGATCTCCCTATTCTCAAGATCCACAAGGATCTACTCGCGCCTCATAGGTTGAGAGCGGAGGAGTAAGGGAGATCGGACTTGAATAAGCATGAAGAACATAAAAATAAAAAGCAAAAAGTAAAGATGAAAATCAAACTTAATTCATTCCATTAAAAGCATAAGCATAATCATAAAAGTACCTTAACAAGCAATAATGAAAGCAACAATGAAAATAGAAAGAATTTTTGCTAAAATATCAAATAAAAATGATAGAAGAGTGGTTAGAGGGTATTTATAAGGTCATTTCATAACCCTAATGGTTAAACCGACCTAAGTTGGTCAACCAGGAATCTTGCCCTCGGTGTCCTTGCGCGAGCTTGAGCACCGAGGAGTGGTTCTTGTCTTTGTCCTCGGGGTTGAGACTGAGTGATTGATCTGAGTGTAAGTGATTCTTCTTCCCTCGCAGCAGATAGGTTGAGGCTAGCGTTGAGGCATCTTTTCTTGAGCATTCCAAACAGTCCTCGCCTTGTGATCCACGAGGTAGCAGTCCGAGTTTGCATGATCTTTTTCACCTAGCAGCTGATCCAATTATCCTTAGCTCCAGTTTGAGCTCATTTTTGCTCCTTTTCCTAGAATAAACTCCAAACTCCAAATGCAAATGCAAAGAAAGCAAAACAAACCTAAAAAAGACCTAAGTAATCGAAAAATCTATCTAAACGAATGTAAAACCACCTAAAACAAAACTCTAAAACCATCAAAAATCACACACATCAGTACTTGCATTGAGAGGTACGTAGGAAACGAATATACTTACCACCAGCAGCTTATTGGTTTTCTAAAGAAGAAAAACATAAATTCTGCCTAAGGTTATCGTAGTTTAGAGGCCCTGATGGGTATTGTGCAAATATTTCAAACTGTGTTTCAAAAGATCCTCATAATCTAGGAGGTATGATATCACATGACCACCATGTATTAATGCAAAATCTGCTTCCTATTTCTTTGAGAGGTTTACTTCCAAGAGGACCTCGGATTGCAGTGAGTCAGTTGTGCAATCATTTCAGTAGATTGTGCCAATGTGTTATTGACCCAGAGAAGCGACAGTCATTAGAATCAAAGATTGTGGAAATAATGTGCTAGTTAGAGAGATTCTTTCCGCCGTCCCTATTTGATATCATGTTCCATCTTCCAAAACATTTAGCAAGAGAAGCACAATTAGGTGGCCATGTACACTTCAGATGGATGTATCCTTTCAAGAGGTACATTTTGTAATCTTGTTACATAAATAAAATCTATAGCAAGTACATATACATAATATCTGTAATTGATATTTGCAGGTACATGAAGACACTAAAGGCTTATGTTAAAAACTTTGCAAGGCCAGAAGTGTGCATGGCTGAGGGATACTTGGCTGGTGAATGCCTTGCATTTTATATGGAGTTTTCATAGAAATTTGTTCCAATTCAAGCAGCTATTAGTAGAAATGAAGATATGGAGTCAACACAACATGTCCTTGAAGGCAGACCACGACATAAAGGCAAAGAGATTATGTTGACTGATAAGGTGCGAGACATAGCTCATAGATATATTCTTATGAATACAGCAGTGATGGATCCATATGTTGAGTAAGTTAAGAACTGATTTAGTGTTTTTAACTCAGTAAGTAGACTCGTATTGCGTATATGGTTAATGAATAATTTTTTATTTGAAACAGAATACACTTAGAAGAACTGAAGTAAAGGAAATGACAAATTCCTCACTACCAGCCATAAAGGAATGACTCGACTAGCACATGAGATGGTAGTCTTATGTATCCTTATAATCTGATATTGTGTAGACAATGTTAAAAGTATTTAGTAACATTTGTGTATGCTTCTGTAGGAAACAAAAAGCTCTGATCCTAGCATAGTAACTCAAAGTAAAGTCTGGATAGCAGGTCACACACATTCAGATGGAAGACCTGTAAAGGAAGAATTCGCAGACACAATTGTAAGTATGAGCATGTTTAATAATTGTTTGTTACTAACTTATCTCCAGCATGTTACAAGTATGATTCCCTTTACTTTTTCAAATATTCTTGACAGGAAAAAATCATCTCAATAGATAGTGCAATGGACTCAACAGCCACATATAACATTAGAGAAGATGTTGTGAGTTAGGTTTTAGCAAGAGACAAGCCAGAAAAACTTAGGGGAATGGGCAGAGGAGCTATGATTACGAAGTTGGCTTTCTTACAAGCTAGAGACTCACATGTGCAGAAGCTTGAAGCTACTCAGGCGAAATTACTAAACAAGCTTGAAGAATTGCAAACTGTGGTTAATGACTTAGCTGCCCAAAAGGTAATTTACCAAAATATGTTACTTGACAGTAAATTTATACATTGAAAAAGTTGGCAACTTAATTATATATTGTTGTATTTGATAAAACAGAATACTGATGTTTCTAAATCTGAGGTAAGCGATGTAAGCAGAGGAGGACTTAGATGCCAGCTTCTGGATTGGTGTTCGAATACCAATATTGTTGTTGGGGAAGGAGAGTGTTGCTCTAACGAACCATCTTATAATATTGGTCGGATACCTTTAGGCTCTAATGCAACTGCTGTACTTGTGAAGTCTGTTGCAGTCATAGAAGCTTCTGTATGGAGACCCACTCAGACCATTTTCTCATTAACTGAAGCCATAGGTGTGAAAATTGCTTGGCCGAAAGATAAGATAAAATTGGATGTTGACAATAACTTGTCACAACCTCCTAACACTGTTGGGTCAGAGGTAAGTTATGACTTATATAACTCAATTACTTTTCAATGCATATGGAATTCGAGTAGTGATATATTGTGTTTATAATTGTATGATTGATTAGGCTCCAAATACATCACCAGAGAGAGTTCAAATTTTTGATTATTGGAATTTGGATAATGAGTATATTGGTGATGGTGTATTGTTGTCAACTAATCCTGAAAAATTGTTCAACAACATTCCTCTAAGACTGAATGCTACAGCTGTGAGGGTTGAAGTGGTAGTGAAACCTAATGCTTATTTGTGGAGACCTAGTCGTGATGTATCATTGATTGGCGATGTACTAAAGGAGACCATTGCATGGCCTATTGATAAGCTACAACCACATTCTGCACCTACAATGGATGAATCACCCAAGAGATCCCATCAGGTTAGCATATCCTCATCTAAATTAGTAAGACAATACATGTTTGATATGATTAAATTGATCTGATGGAATTGTTTGTTTCTTGGACTATTAGAGTGGCGGTATTAATAGTACTGGTTCAAGTAAAGGAGGGAAAAAGAAGTGCATTCTACTAGATTGTTATTATTTTGGATAAACTGTTGCAATTGGTCGTGTGTGTTCAACTGATCCAATAGGCAAGGTACATTTTGTCCCTTTTAGGTCCCAATGCTAGCAAGGTCTGGATTGAGGTTTCAAAGGTTGATAATGCACGAGTATGGAAACCGAATTCTGAGATTGAAGTGATAGCCGATGTAGTACGTACCACTATGGCTTGTCCTAATGACAAAATTACTTATCTCTAAAACTTGAGTTGTAGTATGGCTGTTGTAATATGTTGTAGTATATTATAAACTTGCTGTTTATTTTCATTGGTACAATTAGAATTGTAATGTTATACATTCAATAATATCTTTAATATAATTTTAAGCCATTTTAGCAAAAAAAATCTTGTTTTTATTATTTATTCAAAATTTAATAGCAAAATATAATTTTTAGAATAAATTGAAACATAATTATAAAATTACTAATAACAACAACAAAAATGCTGTAAATAACATTATTTAATAACAAAAGGAAGCGCTATTACTAAATATATAATTACAAAATAAAAGGCGCTATGGAATATAAATATAGGATAGTAGTACCAAAAACCGTTATCTAAAGCTTCCAACCTATTTTGACAGGGGCAGATAGAACGCCTAAAAAATGCAATGTTATCTTACAAAAGCGTTAATCGGGTGCTAAGGAAGCCTTTAATTTCCTATAGTGATATAAAGGGTAAAATGGGTTGTCCTTTGTGTGGGAAACACACAGGCTGTATGTGATTAAAGTTCAGCAGGAAACATGTATATATGTGTCATAGAAAGTGGCTGCCACGAAAACATAGTTTCCATAGTTAGAAGACGTGGTTTGATGGAAAAATGAATATGGGGAAAAGGGAAGATTCTTAAGTGGTCAGGAAATTTTCCTGAATCTTAAAAGTTACAAAAATGATTTTGGAAATCTGAAAATAATGTGCAAGAAAAAGAAAAAGGACTGAGATAAGTCATTTAGAATCTGATAGTGAGGATCTCTCTAGTGAATTCGAGGAGGAAGAAGTAGGAGTAGATGAGGAGGAGTTATCAGGATGGAAGAAAATGTCAATATTTTTTAGACTTTCTTACTGGGAGGTTTGTTTTCTTGCCTTTACTTGAGTCTTTTTTTGTTAATTTATACGACTTTGGTTTTGATTATTATTTCCTTTGTTTGATTAGGACCTCCATGTTAGGTATAACTTAGATGTAATGCATGTGGAGAGAAATGTAGCTGCAAGCATTGTCTCCACAATATTGCATTGTGGGAAATCTAAAGATGGTCTTCAAGCTCGCAAAGACCTCCAGAAACTTGGTATTAGGAATGATTTGCACCCAAATATCCAAGGGAAAACAACATATCTTCCAGCAGCACCATGGACTTTGTCCAAGTCAGAGAAGAAAGTTTTCTATAAGCAACTCTTTGGCTTTAGAGATCCAGATGGCTATTGTTCAAATATATCAAGGGCAGTATGTTTAGAGGATTGTAAGGTTAGAGGATTGAAATCACATGACTACATGTGTTGATGCAACAACTTTTGCCGGTAGCACTTAGAGGATTATTGCCTAAAAGTCCTAAGATAGCAATATTATGCTTATGTGCATCTTAAACGATTTGTGCCAACGAGTTATTAGTATAAAGCAGATTTCAGATATGGAAGCAGATATTAATGAAACTTTGTGCATGTTAGAAAGATTTTTTCCTCCTAGTTTCTTTGATATAATGGTCCACTTAACAGTCCATCTAGGAAGAGAAGCCCGACTACGTGGACCAGTCCACTTTTGATGGATGTATTCATTTGAGAGGTATAATTTATATTTTATAACATTTATTACTTATTCTTACATTTTCTGTTTTGTTGGCTAATGATGATTTTCTATCTTGTTAAGTATATGAAAATCTTGAAAGACTATGTGAGAAACCCGGAAGACCAGATGGTTGTATTGTCGAGTCTTACCTTGCAAAAGAATGCATTCAATTATGTAATGAGTTCCTGAAGAAGACGACAAATGTAGAGGAAAAAGTTGGATAGAAACACTGAATATGAGAATAACTCTATCTTGGAGAGGCGTCTAATATTTGCAGGTAAATCATTTACTCTCACTGAAATAGAGAAAAAGATAGCTCACCTTGCAGTCATTCAAAATATGACTGTCGTGGATCAATATGTGGAGTAAGTTCCAGCAATTATACATAGTTTTTCCCATTTCCATTATGAATAGCTAACTGATTATATTTTTTTCTCTTTTGTTGTACAAGTGAGCATCTTCAGTTTCTACAAGACTCAAATATAACATGCAGACGTGATAACTCAGTCTTGTGGAGTATGCATACTCAGAACTTTGTTGCGCGGCTTAAAAATGGGTAAGTTTAATATACCTTAAATTAATCTATGTTTGAACTATGTTTATATGTTTTGGTCTCTGACTTTTTTTATCCTACACTTGGTAGATACCTGTGGATTCATCAAACACATATGGAGAAACACTAAAGTGGTTATCATATGGACCTCATAGTAGTTGTAGGTCATACACATGTTATATAGTTAATGGGAAAAGGTTTCACACGACTTATGTGCATAGGCAAAGTCTGAACAGTGGGGTTTATTATGAAGCAACTGCAATATGTAGATCTAGTGCAAAAGACACATCACAAGTGTTTGATGTGGTGGAATACTAAGGGCGAGTTAATGAAATTATATTGCTGGACTACAATATTTTTTACATTCCTTTGTTTCGGTGTCAATGGGCAGTAAAGGATAATGGAGGTAAGGTAGAAGATGGATTTATTTTGGTTAATCTTAATCAAACTCAAGTATCCTTTATGAGGGATCTGTATATATTAGATTTTCAAGCGAAACAAGTGTTTTATTCAAGAGAAGATGATTCACTACACTAGTATGTTGTACTGAGAGGCCCTTCAAGAAGATATAAATAATATTTTGGAGATGGAAATGCAGATATTGGGCCATTGCCTTGAAATGTTGACATGGAAGTCGACATGGATGAAGCTGGCAATGTTGGATCTGATTGTGAAGGCATATATGTGTCTGATGTCTGATTGGTTATTATGTGTTTGTTATGTAGCTTTTGGTGTCTATTAATGTCTATTTGATGCATGTGTCTAATGTCTAATTGGATATTGTATATTTGTTCAGTAGCTTTTGGTGTCTATTAATGTCTATCAGATGCATGTGTCTGATGTCTGATTGGTTATTGTTTATTGTTGTGAATATAAATGTCTTCTGACTTATTGATCTGTCTTTGTTTCAGGTGAAGTAAGATGGTACCCATAAAGAGCAAGCGTGGGAAAAAAAGACCAATAAGACTGCAGCGAAAATTGATATTGAGCTAGAGGGGATACGTACTATGGAACCCAGTCTTGTAGAGTCTGAGCATCGTGAACAAGATGAGGATGTTTCACAACATCTTGAAGAGGAAACACATCCTCAACAAGAAGAACATGTTTCATAGCAAATTGAAAAGGAAACACAGCCTGGAAGTGCATCTGCTATAGATGGAATGTTTGAAGAAGAGCTTGAAGGTGAGATTGAGTTGTCTGAAGATGCTGAAAACCTTAATGAACCTAAGAGGAGAGACATAGAAGCCCAACATTGATGAAAAACATCGCAAATGATCCAAATATTAGAGAGCAAGTTCATTTCACAGCCTTAGGCGAACCTTGTGGTCCAGGTTTGATTAAGCTGTCATCCTACTTAGGTCCATTGGTATGGGAAGACATGCCTATGACAGTTGAGGGATGGTTGAATACCAGTGAGGAAGTCAAAACTGTTATGTGGATATTTATCCAGGTGACTAATTCTATAGATTTATGTATTTCATTATGACTAATATTAGTATCGATAGTTACTTTGTAAGTGTGTCATTTGTTTCTTAATGAGCACATGCAAGGTTTGAACTTGATCATGAGTATCAAAGGAAAGCTATTTTCAAGCAGATGGGTTGTCTATGGAGGTCATCCAAGTCACGCTTAGTGACTGAGATTAACAAAGCTAAGACTTACCAACAAAGGATGAATCTACGACCCAGCAATGTTTCTCCAATAGATTGGAGAAAATTTGTCAAAGTCAAAACTAGCCAATCGTTTAAGGTAATTGTAGTACTAGAATAAGTTAGGCTATGGCTACGATTTTATAGTGGAATATTTAGTAGGTTGTGAGTGATTTATTCATTCGTCTGGTAGGTTGTGAGTGATTCATACAAAAACAGTGGCCTAAATAAATTGCACACACTTGTAACCGAAAAGGAATGATGAGATTGACAGAACAAATGGTAAGTATAATAGTTATATTCTTACGCATATATCATTATGAGTAGCTATATGGTGACTAATGTATTGTTTGTGGCAGAAACAAGAAAGTGAGGACCCCTTTGATGTGGACAGGCTAAAGGTATGGATGAAGTCGCGTACCAAAATAGATGGTATGCCAGTTAATAACTTTGCCGCAGAGATAATTGTAAGTTGTACAGTTGATAAATAATGAGTTTCGTGGTTGTTTTATGTTACATAGTTCACTCTTATTTTGTATTTTTTGTTTTGCAGAAAAAAGCAGCAGAGTTGGTTGCTATAGGTGCTACATTAACTGAAAAGAAACCTAGAGAAGATGCACTTAGCCAACTTTTAGGACCAGATAATCCTGATAGACTGAGAGCAATGGGTAGATCTATGAGTAAGACCAAGCTAGCATGTTTTCAACTGAAGCAGATGTGCTTGGCTGACATGTAAAAGAAGCAAATTTGTTTACATTAAACGGTGGATAAGTTGCAAGCTGAACTTGGTAGACTGAAGAAAGAGGTCACACATACTACTCAGCTACTTTATTACTCCATATTTGACATTGTTTTTGTCCAATTACAGAAACAAGAACCTGAAGTAGGAGAAAACTCAGCTCCAAGAGTAAGTAAATTTATAGTTCGGAATAGTTATTCATTCTAATATATAACTTCTGACATATTTCTCTATCAACATACTGTAGAGTGTAAACAAACGAGCAAAACCTAAGTGTGTGCTGATTGATTGGGATGGCTCTGATGAACACGTTGCTGAGGGGCGTAAAATCCATTCTTCTCCGAAAGACTTAGTCAACGACGCTCTCTTAGGACCTACAGATGTAAAAGTTTTGGTTGACACTGTCTTCAAACAAGAAGCCTTTCTTTGGAGACCTACTCTCAACATGTGTAGAGCTAAGGATGATGTTGGAGAAATGATTGCATGGCCTGTCAATCACTACGTTCTTCTATAACAATTAGTACNGTGTAGAGCTAAGGATGTTGTTGGAGAAATGATTGCATGGTCTGTCAATCACTATGTTCTTCTAGAACAATTGGTACAACTAGAAGACATTGCCCATACGGTAAAGTTTAATTTTCCCAATTTTATCCAACAATAATCAGTTAGTTTTCATGGGAAAAATAGTATTAGATCAAATTAATTAGTAAATAGAATTATAAGTTGTTTCTGGAAGTGATTAACAGGGCTCAAATTCATTGAACAAATGCAAACTACTGGATTGTCATTCAAAAGATGATGTGGTTGTTGCTGAAGGCCGTTGGCGTACAACTGAAGAAGAAGCATTGGTGAATGGAGTTCCACTAGGACCAAATGCATTTAAAGTATTTGTAGATGAAATAATTCAACCTAGATCATTTATATGGCGACCTATGAAGGCTATCACATATCTAGAGAACTGTTTTAAGTCATATGTATCATGGCCTGCCGCAAAAGTTGTCTTACAATATACAATAGATGCAAGCGGTCATAAATCTCCAAATGATATTGCTCAAGGTACAAGTGGAAAAGGTGCAGCAAAAGGTTCTACTTCTCCTACTAAGAAGTCTGTAGCCTCAAAAGGTCCAAATGCTTCAGGAAAAGGTACTACATCCCTTTCTGGGAAGTCTCTAGCCTCAAAAGGTTAAAAAGCTGTAGCAAAACGTTCTATATCTCCTACTGAGAAGTCTCTAGCATCCAAAGGTCCAAACGTTTCAGGAAAAGGTTCTGTGTCTCGTACTGAGAAGTCTCCAGACGCAAAAGGTACTCAGGGCTCCCCTCTTCGAAAATCTCAAGTAATTTTGAGTGAAGTTGATTCTGGTATTTGTGAATAAAGTTGCTTCTGGTACTTGTTTGTGTTAAGGTAATGATGTTGCTTCTCGTTTATAATGTTGTCATGCAGCGTAAGAACAATTCCAATGCAGTGTTCAAGGAAAATCAGGAAACCAAGTTACTGGATATTGCAAATGGAAAGCGGATTGTTGCTCAAGCACTATGGATTTCAAATGACCCAGACCAAAATATACATTCTGTTTAATTGGGAGAGAATGGAGTTAAAGTTCATGTACATGTCGTGGACGTACCTGATGCAGCAGTTTGGAAGCCTAATGCAATCGAGTGTATGGACACTGCACTATGGACATATATTGCTTGGCCGGAGGATAAAGTTGTCATGGCTTGAGTTCACCAAACTAAGGTTAGTGTTGTGATAAGTGCATGAAACCTTGGTTTTAAAATTTGCTCTTGTATAGGAAACTGATGTACATAATGGTGATTGTTGCAGGGAATGAAGAAAACGAGGTCCAGATTAGCTAGTTTTACTTAGTTAAAAGCTCAGCTAACTATGCATTTATGGTTTGTCTAGTGTAGTACTATAGATTCATACCTGACTTTTGGATTGAGAATTAGTCTACTTATGTGTACTCTTGTCGATTGAGATTATGTGTGTTGTATTGAAAGGATTTAGACTTATATTATGAATGATCTTTATTTCTAATAAAACAGGTTATTTCAATTAAAACAGGTGTCTTAAGTAACCAAATGAATGTGCTATTACTTATCAGGATACCACATATCTGGATAAAACGATAATTGCTATTACTTACCAGAAAAGCACTATAACTTAACAGGAGGCAAACATTATAGCAAAAAAATAAATGCTATTGCCTTTTTCCATGGCACGAAAATTTTGTTACTAAATAGTGTGTTATTGGAGTTTAAAATGCTATATTAAACATATTTATAACGAGAATTCTTAGTCTTTGAAAAGAAAAATAGATGATTCGAAATAATGAAATATAGCATATGGATATTGCCATTGTATAAGTAGGGACAATAATTCACGAAACGTGCTATTGTATAGGTCGTACCTACCATAGCTGGTGATGTCAGGACATGACTAAAAACGCTATCAATGAAATAAAATAATATTTTTTCTGTGCCAATAATATGCATATTTGTTGTAGTGGATAGCCCTGGGCATTTGGGTATTCGGGTCGGTTTCGGATACTACCCGATCGGGTCCGGGTATTTCGGGTATAGAATTTTGATACCCATTTTGGAACCGAGCATTATTCGGTTCGGGTTCGGTTCGGGTCCTCTCGGGTTCGGGTCGGTTCGGGTCTATAATTTTCATACCCATTTAAGAACCAAAACCAATTCGGTTCAGTTACGGTTTCGGTTCCGGTTCGGGTTCGGATATAAAATTATAGAAAAAAAGAAATTCAAGTGTATTATATACCTAAAAGTACACAAAAAATCGGATATTCGGGTACATATTCGGGTATTCGGGTACATTTTTGAGTATTCGGGTATTTCGGGTACCCAAATACCCGAAATATTCGGGTACCCATTCGGGTATTCGGGTACCCGTTCGGGTATCGGTTAATACCTGAACCCGAACCGATACCCGTGGGTACTCTATGCCAAGATCCGATGGTTACTTTTACTTATACCCGAATCGGACCCGAACCCGAAATTTCGGGTCGGTTTCGGGTCGGTTTTTCGGGTCCGGGTAAAATGCCCAAAGCTAGTAGTGGATAAAATTTTGAACACTTTCCTTCCAATATATACATGGTGTATTCATGTTCACACCACCATAAAGTCCATGAATCATTCTCTTTTTAACAACCTCATATAGCTCTTCATCTACAGATTTATCAGGAATTCTGCAGATATAATGTTATCGATGTAATTTGAGGTGGGAAATTTATAGTTTGGATGTATCCATATTAAAATATATGTGTGTGGAAGACCTCTTTTCTAGAACTCAATAGTATACATAGCTGCAAAACATTCAAATAAAAAATTTATTAAACTAAGAAAGGAAAAAAATAAAAGTTAAGACACAAATATATATTTATATTTATTATATATATATATAAATATAATATAATAAAACATATAAAAATTACTATTTTCCCTCCTTTGGCAATTTTTCATGATGGCAAAAGAATTCTCAAATAGGATTTAGTTGATCGAAGAGTAGTAGTATTACCTAAATCACTCCCACTTCCTTGATTATTTAAAATATAAAAATTAGAAATGTATATATATGTATATATATAAATATTTATACTTAAGACTATAATCATGGTTTTCTAATATATAAACTTAATAAGTTTTATAAAACTAATGTTTTACCTTTAGGAATGTGATCTTTGTCCTTTGGAGATGAGCATGAAAACCTATCTATAAGAGGTATATTTTCAAAGTTCTGTAAAAATTAAATAAATTACGTAAGTTACATAGAATGATTACTGTTAATTAAAATTTACTTGATTACTTGACATTTGCACCTGTTCTTGTTCGTTTTACATATTGCTTGTACCTCGTCCTTGCTTTTTAATGGGGATTTTGTACCACCCTAAACCCGCAAATTCGTGTTCAACNGCGGACCTTACACTGTACCATTTCAAGTTCCATATTTCACTAAGTCAAAATTCGATTTCATGAGATGTGACAAGCCCAAACAATCATAAATAAATACGGTTCCATTCTTATTCAAACTAAAAGCAAGGTTCAAACATAAATTTAGACTTAAACGATAACTTAACGAAATCCTAATCGGTTCTAGCATCAAGTTCAATTTTAGATACCATAAATAAAACCCCCAAATTCCATCCCTAAATCCACCTCCTCTCCC
>OVBA01003203.1:0-29255 GCA_900406435.1 Lepidium aucheri | reverse complement strand
TAGAACCAACCACACGAGTAAGTACAAATGATTGCAGGACATTCCCAACAACAAGAAGAAGAAGTTTCTAAGGGATGTCCAACAATACTACTTGGATGCTCCATCCTATACAAACAATGCTCTGATGGCATTTCCAAAAGATGTGTTTCTGAAAACGAGATTCTCGGTATATTGTTTCATTGTCATGGTTCTTCATATGCAGGTCACTTTGCTACCTTCAAGACTGTTGCAAAGGTTCTTCAGTCAGGTTTTTGGTGGCCTACAATGTTTCGTGACAGATACTCCTTTGTTTCATCATGTGACTCTTGTCATCGACAAGGTAACATAAGTAGACGAAATGAGATGCCACAGAACTTTATTCTCAAAATTGAGGTGTTTGATGTTTGGGGAATCGACTTCATGAGACCTTTCCCTATCTCTTTTGGGAACCAATACATACTTGTTGCTATAGATTATGTATCTAAGTGAGTTGAAGCAATAGCTAGTCTAACCAATGATGCCAAAGTGGTTCTGAAGATGTTCAAACATATCATATTTCCTAGTTTTGGTGTTCCGAGGATTGTGATCAGTGATAGAGGTTCTCATTTCATTAACCTAATGTTCAACAATCTCCTAAAGAAGTATGGAATTCACCACAAAGGTGCCACGCCATACCATCCTCAAACAAGCGGTCAGGTTGAAGTTTCTAATCGAGAGATCAAGAGCATTCTGCAGAAAACCGTTTGTGCAACAAGGAAGGATTGGTCGACTAAATTGGATGATGCTCTTTGGGCTTACAGAACCGCTTTCAAGACACCATTATGGACAACTTTGTTCCATCTACTGTATGGTAAGACTTGTCACTTTCAATTCGAACTCGAGTACAAGGCTAATTGGACTATGAAGCATCTCAACTATAACATCAAATCTGCCTCGGAAAGACGGTCATTGTAGATACATGAACTTGAAGAGATCAGACACTTGGCTTATGACAACTCGAGGATTTACAAAGAACGAACAAAGGATGCACATGATAAGTGTATCCTTAACAGAAGTTTTGCTCCTAATGATAAAGTTGTTTTGTTTAATTCTCGTTTAAAACTTTTTCCTGGTAAGCTTAGGTCAAGGTGGTCCGATCCTTTCACCATCAAGAAAGTAAGACCGTATGGAGCTGTAGTTTTTCTCAACAAAAAAGGAGAAGAATTTGTAGTTAATGGACAGTGCCTTAAACAATATTTTGGTGCTCCCGACAAAGTCAATGAAGAATTCATCTCTTTAACTAATATAATTCCCCCATAGCACCTCTCTTAGTCAAGTTACTGACTTTAAACAAGCGCTGAGTGGGATGCAACCCACTAATAGGTTAGTTTTTGCTTTCTTTTTCGTTGGTTTTAAATAAATGTTTGTCTTTTGTTTTCAGGAAATGTGATGCGAGAGCACTGTCCGATTGACCCACATAAAGATCGATCGTGCAAAATAGGATAAGAAAGACCGCACGATCCACCGGTTGATCGCATCTTCCCGCTCAATCGATCTGCAGCCCCTGTGTGTTTGCGATCGTTCCATCAATCGACCATGACATGCTGCCCGATCGATCACCACCTATCATCTATTTGCGCACGATCTGTCGACCGATCTTTGCTCGTTCGATCCCTGGATCTCCGTGGACCAATCAATCCAAGGTTGCTCGATCGATCCATACATCCAGGTACGTTTTTTGAATCCCAAAGCAATTTTCACTTACTTCTTTTGGTTACTTTCATTCTTCCTCTTACTAATATTCACACCCGGATGGTGTGAAGTAAGTCTGGGGGAGAACCGTTTGTTTGCTAATGAAGTTTCTTTCTTTTGTTTGTTTTTGAGTCAAACATTGTTTCAGATAAGCTTTTGTCGGTTTAGGAACTATGATTTCTGAGGAATGGTACATTTCATAAGGGTTTAAGCTACCATTTGTTTGATTTCTGGTGAGCATTGTTGACTATTAGAAAATCAGAGATTCATCAGCTGCTCGTCTTTTCACCACTTCCTCTCGATTGTTTCAAAAATCTGGTATCAACTTCAACCTTAACCAGATTTAATTTTCTTGTCTAGAGAGTTGGTATACATTAAATCAGATTATCAGTCTCAGTTTTGAGAACTTATCCCAGAGTTTGGTTCCCTTTTCTCAAAGTTTTGTGCACTTTAGTTTCAACAATCGAAGTAAGCCTAGGGTAAAAGTTTCTCAATGACACTGCTCGTTTTTAAGGTAAATTGGACGGTTTCGAGGATACATCCAATGACGTAATCCTTTTTACCTTACTAACCTGCTTACTGAGAGAAATTCCAATGAAGCTACTCGTATTATACACCTTTGAAAATACAGAGGAAAAACCACCGATAAAAAATACAATGATACCCTAGAAAAGTAGGGAGAAATCGGTTGGAAAAGAAAGGAATAAGAGTAAAGGAACCACAGTATGCATGGTACTTAGGATTGAAAATGAGTCCATGTGTCTTTTGATCGATATTCTCTAGATAAGACTGCACTTAGATTCATAAGAGGTTGGTATAGTGATCTAGAACTTTTGGGTCTGATTTTGGAGTTAGGATGGACTAGTTGTTAAGACTAGGGGAAGTATAAGTTGGTCTCTCTCTCATCGAATGAATCGAGTGTTCTTTGCTTAGGTTCTGAGGTGTTAAATTCCTATGAAGAATGAGTTCTTGAGTTTGTGTATTTCTCTTAGATTTCGGTGTATTTGCTTGTGGATAAGCAAAAAGCCAAGTCGTGGGGAGTTGATATACCTCGTTTATACCGACTTATAGTTTACTATTTCATATGTTTTCTTTAGTCTTTTTGTTGTGTATTTAGAGTCCTTTCAGGTACAGAATGCAAGGATACTTTGGATTCCACATGCTAAGCAAGATTAGAGCTTTACTTTGGATTTTTCCACCACGAGACAAAGGATCGATCGATCAACACCAAGATCGATTGATCACAACTTTAAAGGGGAAGACTACGCTCGATCCATTGATCAACTTCTCATGCTTGACACGATCGACCTCCATCCATCTATATTGTGCGCACGATCCACTGCACGACCGAGCGCTCGGAGATCGATCTAGCTATTGAAGAAGAAGTTACGCACAATCCTTTGCATGACTTGGAAGCTTTACGATCGAATGTAGAAACATTGATAGATCGAGCAGTACAAGGATCGATCAATCAATAACCCTGCAAAGCAAGAACTAGATTTCCTTATATTTGTACCAGTTTGGTTTACTCTATATATTAGGTCAAAAACACGTTTTTAGAGAGAGTCTTTTGCAGATCAGAGCAGTTACAGACGTTTGTTGTAACCTAGAGGAGAAGATTTTTGATCTCTACACCATTGGAGAAGAATCTCTAAACCTCTACTCTTATCTATTTTCTGTTTTCAATGAATTCCTTTACAATTGCTTGCTTGTTATTTATTTCCATGTCTGAGTAGTTCATAGTCGAGTTTAGGGTATTTTAAGGATCTTAAGGGATATAAGGGTGAGGAACAAATAGGTTTTAAATATGGATTCTCAGCCTAGAAACATGGTTAATGCTTAGGTTAGAGTAGCTAACTAATCTATGATCTTAGGTTACTTATTATCCCAGAAGTTTAATAAGAATCAGAACTTTTCTAGGTAAGCAATACCTTCACTACCAACGAGAGTTGATGCTAGGTTGGTTTGTAGACACTTCGGAACTGTTAATACTGCGTGGTTAGAATTCTAGAACCAACGAGAGTTAGGATTCCTATGATCTAAGCATAATGATGCGAGAGTAGGTTAGTCAATTGTTATTTCTGAGTCGAGAACGGAACTGAACTTACCTGAATAGATTCCTCATTCTAACCTTTGATTTCCTTATGAATTCCCTAAGCTTAATGCCTTTAGTTATTGTTTTACATTAAATTTCTTAGTTACAATCGATTCAAATCAAAATATCCATCGTCTTAGATTTAGTTAAATAATACAATCTTTAGTGTGACAATTGGTCTTCGTGGATTCGACCCCTACTTATTATTTTGTTTGTTGTGCAATTGCAGTAGGATATAGGATTAAAACTCGTTGTATCAGTATCAGAGATTGAGACACCATGCAAACAAATGTCCGAACCACCGCGTTGTTGAGGACTGATTGGGAGTAAGAATCTAAGGATGAGAAGTATGATGTAATGTCTGACGATGATAATGAGCTACCACTTAAGGGTCCTTTACTCGTGATAATGAAAGCTCTTAGTGTTATTACTAAGGATTCCGATCAAGCACAATGTGAGAACTTGTTTCATACACGCTGCATGGTTAAGGACAAGATTTGTAGTGTGATTATAGATGGTGGGAGTTGCACCAACGTGGCTAGTAAGACTATGGTCCAGAAACTTAAACTCAAGGAGCTAGCACACCTATGACTGTATAAACTACGATGGTTGAATGAAGAAGGGGAAACGCCGGTAAAGAAACAAGTCTGTGTACCTATTTGCATTGGGAAGTATAAGGATGAGATCCTTTGTGATGTATTACCTATTGAGGCATGTCACATCTTTCTTGGACGTCCTTGGCAATCTAACCGTCGTGTGATTCATGATGGGTTCACAAATAGGCATAGTTTTGAGCTCAAGGGCAAAAATACTACTCGCATTCCAATGTCTCTACATGAGGTGTATTTGGATCAGGTTTTAATGAGGCAAAAAGATACAACTGTCTCTACTACTCAGCCTTCAAAAGACCAATCCAAAGGGAGTGTTAAATCTAGTGCTTTGATCATGATTAAGGGAAGCTTACTAACATTAAATGATTTAAAACCCGAACTTCCGAACATTATTGTCAAACTTTTTCAGGACTATAGACACATAAAGGAGAAGAGATGAGAAAGATGAGAAGAGACAGAGAGGAGAAGAGAGCAGAAGAAAGGGAAAAGAAAGGAAAAGAGACTGAGAAGAGACAATAGACGACCAGGACAAGAAGAAACTCTAAATTTTCTTTCTTTTGATTTTTTTTTGGCACAACCGTATTTATATAAAAACCATACTTATTTTATGACATTTCATCTTCCACCAAATTCTTCAAACATCACACATACCATATATACCATATGAGTAATTAACCAATCTTTACACACCATATTAGTAATTCTTTTAATGAAAAAAGCATTTCCATTATGTATATTAATAAAACTTAATGTATGTCTCGTTAAGAATTTTGGATATGGCCGCGCTTGCTACTCCTCTCATGTATGTGGTTATCCATTGTACTGTTGACCACTGTATTTTACCTTGTTTTGATATATATCTGGTTATGAGACCACCCACATAAGCAATATCAAGACAAGAACCTACCATGAAGTAAGACATCTCACTGCACTCGTATAAGGTACCCACTCCATTTTTTTAGCCTAAACCTTTTCATCTTCAGCACTTAGCGTTTATAATATGATATGCGCACCTATTAGGATTTGAACTAATTTACAATTTTCCATATCAAATATCCTCAACATTTTGTAGATCATCCACCTAAGAACTGGCTTGAGTTGTATTTGAAAAGTGTCTGATTTGATTCTTTTTAATTGAACTTAAACTGCTAATCTAGGACTTAGTGGTGCATCATACATTTTCCTTCTTTCTGTTAAGCTTGACCTGATATGTTTGTGGTAAATCTCTCTCTTGAATAATTTAAATGTGTTAACATACACTATAAACCATAACTCCATTGACAACATGCTAATGAAACCGGTGAAGAGAGAACAAAATAGCTACGTTAAGAAGTGGGCATTATTTGAGTATTATTTATGTTATGTATTTATTTGGCCATTTATGTTTCCGCCTTTTTAAATTAAGCCCATTATCCGTGGCTACATAAACATAAGAACTAAGTTGTATTCTTTGTCGAACCTTTTAATCTAAACTCTCTTTGCCGGTTTGATCATTGAGGCGAAAACCCTCTACCTTGCTAGTTCTTTGGTGTGTAATATCTAGATTATTAGTGAGCTTTGAAAACTGAGCGCTTTCCATATCTCTTGGTAGTTCAGTTCGATTCACCCTTCTCAGTCGCTTCCACTTGCGACTTTTCATCCTCAACTTGTCCGCTACCTTCATTGTGTTCTATCGATCATCTCTTGGTTCCATCAAGTCGAGCATCGCTGTTGATGGCTCCACAAGTCCATCACTCCACCGAGAAATCATTTTGAGTCATTAAGGACATGCCTCTTCAACTTCTAGCCGGTGGATCCTCTATTGATTGATACTACATGTCCCGAGTCACCGGGTTTCCACATATTTATGGCTTGAGTGTGTTTCCGGGAAATCTTCTCCCTCTCTAGGGTCGTGTCAAGTTGTATCAGAGCCACCTCAAGCAAGATTGTGTCGAAACCCTTCATTTTTTGTCTGATCATTTGTTTTAACTTTTCGCATTCCATTGGTCGGTCAAAAACTTTTCATATTCGCATTAAGTGGTGGTCAATTTACATGTACGGAATTTAATCATGGAGTCATTTAGTGCAGAGTTTGAATTTAGTTAGTGTCTCTTTGAATATGGAACAGTCTACTCGTGTTCCCTTGTTTATCGTTTGTAAAACATGGCGGAGAACGAATCCGACGAAGCGACACCAAACAACAAATTGTTGTTAGAAGCCCTCAAGACAACAATAGGCAAAATGATGAGTTAGGTATTTGAGGATTATAGGAGAGAATAGCAACCAACTCCTGATCAAACACGGGAGAGAGCTGAGATAAATAGAGACAACAACACTCAAAACTCATTGCCGGATGGTGAACATGTTCTATCAAAGATCGATGGAGACAATACGGATTATTATGGCAGTGAGCAATCTCAACATAGCACTCGCAGTAGGAGAAGAGTGAGACATGATGCAAATCATCAATCCAATGCTTCTCATGTGCTTAAGCTAAAGATTCCTGCTTTTCACAGCAAGAGCAATCCGGATACGTATATTGAGTGGGAAAAAAATCAAACTTGTGTTTGATTGCCAATACTATTCAGAGGAGAGTAAGGTTCTTTATGCAGCAACGGAATACTATTACTACGCTCTTAGTTGGTGGGATCAGCTAGTGACAACAAGGAAGAAAAAACAATGAGATTCCCATCCGTAGTTGGAAGAAGATGAAGCGACCACTCTAGAAGAAGTTTGTTCCAAGCCATTATCATCGAGAGCTCCACACAAGGTTGAGGAATCTGAATCAAGGGTCTAGGACAGTAGAAGATTATTACCAAGAATTGGAGACGTTGAAGTTGCGGGCTGATATTAGAGAAAGTAGTGATGCAACTATGTTAAGGTTTTTGGGAGGACTTAACCGTGAACTTATACACCTTTCGGAGATCAGTGATTATGAGGGTATTTAGGAGCTTTTACACAAAGCCGTGATGTTTGAAAAACAGCTTAAGAGGAAAGATAGTTGCTTCTGAGCTCACTTAATGGACCGCAACTTAATTTAAGGCCCATTCCATTTAGTATTCGGAGTCGAGAACACATCTTCACATATATCCTTATTGCACTTGGAGAGTTAAAGTATAGCTCAACTACAGCTTGATAAATCCCATTTCACTTCTTCTTTGCTTGATTTCGATAAATCTATGTACTATGCTTCAGTTGTTGATAATGCTACACCCTTTTGCAACCTATAATTCAAACTGATTGTATTTCCACCTACTATAAGCATGAAACGTGAAGTAGATCTTCAACGTTTTTAAGTATGGATCAAAATCTGAATTGGAGAACCCTTTGGTTTTGAAATCTCTTTGCCTTGTGAACTCTAGACTCACATTTGCTACTCCTCATATATGTGGTTATCAATTGTACTGTTGGCCAGTGTGTTTTACCTTGTTTTGATATGTATATGAGACCACCCACATAAGCAATATCAAGACAAGAACCTACCAAGAAGTAAGACATCTCACTGCACTCGTATAAGTACCCACTCCATTTCTTTAGCCTAAAACTTTTCATCTTCAGCAGGGTTTATAATATTATATGTGCACCTATTGGAATTTGAACTGATTTACAATTTTCCATATCAAATATCCTCAACATTCTGTAGATACTTTTTATGTGACAACAATAATGAACCCTTTTTCCTATCTCGAAATATGTCCATTCCGAGAATCTCTATAGTTGGTACCAAATCTTTCATTTTAAACTATGTACTCAGCTTTCTCTTTAGACTCTCAATCTATGGTTTATTAATCTTAATTGCAACTAACATATCATATATATAGAGACATAGGTAGGTGGTATCTTCTGGTTTATTACCTTCTAGATAGAAATAAGTGTCATAATTTCTTTTGTTGAACTCTTAATTAATCACAAATGAGTCAAATTTTCTATTTTATTCTATTGGTGATTGCTTTAACCTGTAGAGAGATCTCCTAAGTAAACAAACCTTATTTTCTTGACCAGCTTTAACATATCCTTCAGATGATTCCAGTATATAGTTTCTTTTAAGACTCCATGTAGGAAAGTTGTCTTTACGAGAAAAAACCTTACTTTGACTTTTTGTTTGACCTTGTTTGATTTAAGTAAGTGGAGCTAAATTGTTTTGTCGTTCAGACAAGGAAGCAATGAAATTGGGAAGCGATGCAATCGAGACTCAGGTGGAAATTGTAAAGTGAGTCATGATTTACTGCTATCAAAAGTTGGGCCAAAGTTGGTCCACTAAGCAATTCTAAAATGAATTGAGTCACTAATCAAGTTGGGCTTGGGGTTAAGAGATGAAGCTTATCTGTTGCAAAAGGTTGTTACGTTAGAGGCTTTAAATTCAAGAAGTCTCTTCCTTCGTATTTTATCGTCTCTCTTCTTCATTTTTAAGGCGATCGCCAATGTTAAATTTTGCATCTGTAAAGAGCAACAGAGTGATTAGCGAGCTTTATGGTATCAAAACCAGAAGAAATATGTACCTACAATTTTAGGAAACTCTATACTTATACGTCTCAAAATTCTATCTCTCTTATTCTATCTAAATTAAACACAAAAACCGGAAAACCATAGTAATCAGCATCATGAATTGAGATCGATTTCATGAAGCTATAGCTGGTTTGCATCAACATTAACTTTTATAAAAACGTCAATGTGTATGCACCATTAACTTTCTCATATGTAAATAATTAGTGCAAATATGAATTGATGATCCTATCTATATGTTTCTTTCATTTATACAGGAAACAGAGACAATTTTTTATATTAAAAATAACTCATTTTATATGTATGTTAAAGAGATTAAAGACATTAATTTATATTAATAAACAGTAAGATTATATATATATATATATATATAAGCAAGGTTGGTTTCTTTTCTTCTCATATGTGTTATTTTGGTATATTTTATTGTGCTACATCACTAAACATTTTTAATTCACTAACAAATAGAATAACATAATTAATACAACTCATCAACAAACACTATTTGTTCAGAAAAAATAAATAATTAAAAAACATGAAATGCCATTTTTAAATAAATAATTACGAAAGATGGGAGGTCATTAGAATGAACAAACTGCTACAACTAACGAAAAAAGCTAGGAAATAGCTGGAAAATAAATTGGAACAGTAAATAATCCTACAGTTGCTATGAACAACAAGAGGTGAGCTCTAATTGCAGGAAGAAAAATCGAAGAGAGCGACCATTAAAGAAGAAAGAAGAAGAAGCTCGAGTTTGGCTTGTGAATGATGACGATGATACTACCTAGATCATAAATAACTAATTGATGGATACAATCTTCACTGTTGTGTTATAATATTTTATAGAATTTGTTGTTGAGTTTATGTATTTGTATTTTTCATTATTTGAAGTCATGGTGGAGATGGGCTACGTGAAATTGTATCATTTTTGTAACACCCTGCTTCCGACTTTGAGGTACAGCGTGTTATTCTTTGAGTTTGCCAAAATCATCTTTATAGAAATTCACCGACGAATAAAACCTTGAACAAAAATTCTGGAAAAGGAAAAATAAAGAAGTGTGAGTATAAACACTTAGTGAGAATATCACTTCTGTCCACCGATTCACTAAGCTTTAATCTAATTCACACAAAGTTTATCCTATGCACAAAAAGGAAACATATACAACTATTATTTTTCAATAAGTTGTACCAAACAGTTTGGACTACCAATAGAACCCAACTTCAAGCACATTGCCTCAATCATCCCCTAGATGGCTTTAGAGCCACTACAATCTATTATTTTATTTTTCGTGGAAATGACAGCCCCTAACTCGATAAATTCCATGAAAAAACATATTCATGGAAGCGATAGCCCGTAGCTTGATGCATTCCATTTCAACAGTGTTTTCATGAAATCGACAGTTTGTAACTTGATTCATTCCATGTCAACAATATTTTATGGAAACGACAACACGTAGCTCAATACGTTTTATTTCAACAGTCTTTTCATAGAAGTGTCAGCCTGTACCTCGATTCATTCCATGTCAAAAATATTTTTATGGAAATGACAGTCTGTAGCTTGATTCATTTCATTTCAACGGTCTCCTCATGGAAATGATAATTCATAGCTTGATACATTCCATGTCAACCCATTAAGAGAATTACTTTAATAAATTTCCTTTTCACTAGAAACAACAACCAATAGTACATCTCTTCTAGATGTACCATAATCACATATATATGTATATATATATAGTTATATAAAAACACATCAATTAATCTTATTTTCACACAATTACCAAATATATTATAGTATAATATCATATAAACCTAGATATATATATATAATATTCCTAAATAAAACAAGATTAACAATTGTATAAATTAAGGAAAAACTAATGAATCGCAGATCACATCATCACCTTAATTGGCCGGTGAATTGCTCAAATAACGCAGGAAAAATAAGCCTAATCACAAAGCCAGCAAATAGCTTCATGCACAAGCAAGAGACAAAAATTAGGGTTCTTTAGTCAACGTGTCTGATGATACTTGTGGGTTAAGCTTCACGATTTTTTATTAAACCTCAGCTCGATCTGATGGTGCAATGGTTCTTTACAACGCGTTTATGACGCAACTAAAGTCCTATATATACTCAGCAAGAATCTATTTTAGTTGCCACTTCCTCTTTCTCTCTACAAATCTTCTAAGGTACTTTCTACCTTTTCTCTACTTTTTAACTTTGATTTTATTGAACTATGATATATGTAATTAGGATATATGGAACTAGAATAGATGGAACTAGGATAGATGAAATTTAGAAATTAGGATGGAATTAAGATTTTTTGTTATTATAAATAATTAATAGATTGATTTTTGGTCATATTGCAGATATATCAATGGGTCCCCGTAAGCATACACGGCGAGTATACTACAACGATATCATTTAGAGCATGTCTTTGTCATCGGGCTCTGCTGGAGCGTCGACTTCTTCAGCGATATCTGAGACACAGTCACAAACTGTCTCGCCTCCGTCACAGCCACTACCAGAGCAGCAATCAAATGAGTCTGTCGATCCTGCACCAGTTCTTAGAGCTGTTCATACGGATTTCATGGTACCACCGGATGCACCATATGCACAGTATAGGGTGGAGGATATTCTTGTGAATGGAAATCGAGGGAATTTGCCAATATTGCATATCGATCGACCTTCTGGTACTTATTGGTAAGTTAGCTATTTAATATTAATTTGATTTATTAAATTAGAAATTTTAAAATTAAACATTATTTCAGATTATATATTTACTAATTGCAAATGTGTTATGAAATTAAGGTTTGGTGTGGATAGCAAAGTGCGGTGAAGCGTTATAGAGTGTATCAAGAGTTTTTTTGTCAAGACGACCCCTAACTGCAAATTGACACTACACTATATTCGCGTAACGTGGTTTAAAATCTTCGAGGTAATTAAAAGTTTTAAATTTTAATTACTTTGTTTTATTTAACTAATATTTAATTACTAATTGATACTAAATTCTTTTTTTAACAGCAACGTTGGAACCGGAACGTTTCCATCAACGAGACCGTCAAGCAAGAATTTAACAAGAAAGCCATCAAGCGGCTTGCTAACACTGTCTCTGATTGGAAGACAGATTGGGAGGTGAAAAGAGATGACGGCAAACCTACCTTCATGGCAGCCGCAGTTTGGGATGGGTTGAAGAATTATTGGGTAGACCCCAAATTTGTGAAGAGAGCTGCTCAATATTCTGCTTCTCGAAACACGCTTGGTTTTGCCTCTCTCTATGCCTCACACTGCTGGGCAGACTCCTTTTAGCGGAGTCACTCTATAGATGCTAAGTTGTTCTATTTAAAACTAATATATTTAGTTTATTTATTAATCACTTAGATATTTAACTGAATTTTATGATATTTAGGCTGAGGAGTTAGGACATATTCCTTCTCTTCCGGATTTGTTCGAACGGACTCATAAGACCAATTCTGGTGTTTTTGTTGAAGCTAGATCGGAGAAGCTACACAACAAGGTTGTAGGTGGTGTTCAGGAGCATCAGACTCAGCTTTCCCGAGAAACCTCTGATTGTACTCTTGTGGAATTGACCACTTCAGAAGTAGACTCTATTTATAAACAGGTAATTAGTTAATATATATTATTAAGTTTTTAATTTCAAATTTTAATTTATGGTAATTAATATAATAATTAATACTAAAATGTTCAACATAAAAATAATTTTCGTCCTAAACTCATTGGAAAATTACGTCCCTAATTCGATGTAAAGTTACGTCTCTAATTAGTTGTAAAATTAGTCGTCCCTATTTTGTTGTAAAAGTTACGTCTCGAATACGTTGTAAACCAAATAGTCCCTATTTTGTTGTAAAAGTTACATCTCGAATAAATTGTAAAATATTTTGTCTCAACTTTGTTGTAAATTGAGTAGTCTCTAATTCGTTGTTAATTAATAGAAGTTGTAAATTCATTTTAAAATAAACAATGTTAATTCGTTGCTAAATTTACAATGCATTTACGTCATCTATTTTTATAATAAATTTACAACGTGCCCAATATTTTACAACAAATTTACAACACTCCTTTCACAATGAAGTTACAACGAAATTGGAGTCTTGAAAATTTTACAGCAAACTTATAACAAATTTTCTGTGACGACGATCTGGGCATAACAAAAATGGTTCGTCCCTAATTCGTTGTAAACCTCGTTTACAACGAATTATAGACAAATTTTGGAGTTGTAAACCTTATGTATTGTTGTAGTGTTCATGGATATGTCCTTTATCCATAATAAGTTTCGATCTATCCTTCCATGCTTTAGATCTATTCAAAATTTGTTCCTAAAAAAGCCAAGTAAAAAACAGTTTGTAAAACAGAAACCCATAATTTTTTCAAGTCTAAAATAGAAATCAGTTTCAACGTCTTACCTTAAACTGGTCGTAATTCTCTCAATTTAACTCCGATTGACAAATAATTTGCGGCAACAGATTCTTGAAAGAGAGTTCTTTCCAGACCTATAAAGTCACGATCATAGGATCAGTGATAAATAGTTATATGAACCCTGAAACGTAAGCCAAACGAACATGTTTTCTTTCTCAAACAAAAATCAGTTTCAACATCTTAACTTAGACTGATTGTAATTCCTTAACATAACTCTGATCGACAAGCGGTTTGCAGCTACGGACTCTTGAGAGCAAGATCTTTCCAACATTACAAAAATCACAATCATAGGACTTAATCGCTACAGCCCCTGTACTAAACTAATGGGACTGGTTTTCTTACTAGTTTGAGATTCAGGTTGGATGCTCTAGAAATTCTGGCAAGAGAGATGGTGGTTTCAGGGTTCGAGACTGTAACTTTTTAATTGTAGATCAGATCCTCACCTTGATTGACCGGTGAATTGTTCGAAAAACACAGGAAAAATAAGCCTAATCACAAAGCCAGCAAATACCTTCATGCACAAGGAAGAGTCAAAAATTAGTGTTCTTAAGTCAACTTAACAGATGATACTTGCGGGGTAAGCTACACGATTTCTGATCAAACCTTAGCTAGATTTGATGGTCCCGTTGGATTCTTGATATATCTTCTATCCATATAAGTTTCAATCTAGCCTTCTATGTTTAGATCTATTCGAAATTTGCTCCTAAACAAGGCAAGTCAAACACAATTTGTAATACATAAACCCAAAAAAATTTCAAGTCTGAAACCGAAATCAGTTTCAACATTTTACCTTAAACTGGTCGTAACTCTCTCAGTTTAACTCTGATCGACAAACGGTTTGCAGTTACGGATTTTTGAAAGAGAGATCTTTCCATACCAATAAAAATCACGATCATAGAATCAGTGATCAAATAGTTATGAACCTCAAAAGTTAAACGAAAGGGGAATGTTTTCTTTCTGAAACAGAAATCAGTTTTAGTGTCTTAACTTAGACTGATCGTAACTTCCTCAATATAACTCTGTTCGACAAGCGGTTAGCAGCTACACAGAGAAAGATCTTTCCAACCTTACAAAAATCACTATTATAGGATCTGTGACTGAGCCACTACAGCCCCTGAATAGTTATGAACGCTCTAGAAAATCCGGTGAGAGAGATAGTGGTTTCAAGGTTCGAGATTGCAACATTCAAAGAGAGAAAACACTTAGTCGGTGCAGGATTATGAGCAAATTAAAATAGTATACCTAGTTCAAAGAGGAAGGTTGGTAAGTCAACTTAATTTATCCCTTCATTTCCAATTCATTTTCTTTCTTTTTGGGCCTATAGGCTACGAAATTGAGATTCCAAAATTCAAGTATGGGCCGATTATTAATTGTTTTGTACATTCTTTCTAAATATTTCCATCATATTCATTTTACAAAAAAAACATCACACAAAATACTAGAGCATAGTGTGTGTATTAATCTGGTAAAGTTAAAAAAGCACACGCAATATCGAGGACAGTTGATCTAGTGGTAGTGTTTACTTTACAAATCCTCAGACACCAGGGTTTGATTCTTCATCGATGCAAGGGAAAAGAAAAAAAAGAGATTTTAAGATATGGGCTTTGGCTATGGATCGAGTCTTGTCAATCTAATTATTTGAGTAATATTGACAAAAAAAGAGATACACACAATTGAGAACCAGAAAAAAAAAGAGAAAAAGGTTATGGAAACTGATAATTTATTTATATCATTATAGATGAATCAAGGAATTGATAATCTTTGTTCCTAGATGGCAGAGACCAAACTACTGGGGCTGGTATTTTACTAAAACTGGAAGATATTCAGTGAAATCTGGGTATTAAACTGAGGAGACAAACTCCCTATTAGAGGTGGGATAATTTGGTCCAAATTTTCAAGCTTTACAAGCTTAAAATTTGAAAAATTAATTGCCCAAATAAAATAAAACATTTTATATGGCAAACTTTATCAAGTTGCACTGTAGTAAAGCAGAATCTCAATCCCCGTGTATGAAATGTGATGTTAGATGTACATATTGTGGTGCAGAAATTGAAACCATTAACTATGCTCTGTTTGAATGTCCACCTGCTCTTCAATCCTGGGTTCTTTCATGTATACCCTCCGTAGTAGATGTTTTCCTAGGAAATTCTATTTGGTATAATTTGGACTATCTGTTTTGGCGCCTCACAGATCAAAACAAACTCATATTTTTCCCATGAATTATATGGCATATTTGGAAAGCCAGAAATGATCATTGCTTTTCTGATATTGTCACTGGTCCACGGACTATCATCCTCCATGTGGAAGAAGATTACAAAGAATGGTCTTCTACTAGAAGTGAACTCACAATTTCTCGCTAACCCTTTGAGGTGCATTCTACCTTAAAATGCTCACCATCGGCAGTACCCTCTACAACAAATCCAAGTTTCATAGTTATCGATGCTTTGTGGACAGCTCTTAGAAAAACACGGATCTCCAATCCGGTTTGGATTGGTAATGCTTCCCAGATTCAGTAGAAGGGGAGTGTCAGGAGGCGTGGGGACTCCATCGCACCCTTCTATCCCTACACTCAGAAGTTGAAGCATTATTGTGGACAATAGAATCACTGCTAGCGCTCCGGATTATAGAAGTGGAGATAGCAACAGACTGTAAGACTGTTTTAAAGATAATCAACTAATCAGAGGAGTGGCCGACCTTTCTTCCATAACAAAAGGAATTCTTTAGTCTAAGTTCTTTGTTATGCTTTATTTCTCTTTCCATTTTTCCTAGATCTTTAAGCCGTGGATCTAATGCTTTCATTCATCACGTTAGACAGATCGCTAATGGTTTAAATTTGTAATTCTTCTTTACCTTTTTGGGGTTCTTACTAATATAATTAATATTGACCAGGAAAAAAAAGATGAATCAAGGAATCAAGGGTGTTTTTAAAAAAGGATATTTCAATTGCAGACTATACTAATCATAAATGACAGTGGAATTGTATAATTCCTTTTTGTATCCTTATCATTTTTGGCAATACTAGTTTTATCTATAATGTAAAAGTGAGAAATTGTAAAAAAGAAAAAAAAACATTTAGTTTTTTGATCTTCAAATATGAGAAATTGTCATGGGTTTAAATCCGATAAACTCATTTGGACTTCGAGTAATTCAAACTTCAAACTCATGGATTTAACTTGTATAATCAATTAAACGTTGTCTGTTTTTAAAGTTATTGGAGTTAACAAAAGTTTGAAATTTAAGATTCATGTGTTGAGAATAATCCAAAATGTGATAAGGACTATATGATGATCAAAATGAATATATCCAAAGCATATGACCGTGTGGAATAGAAATTTCTAATGGAGCTTTGTAAGCGTCTTGTTTTGCGGACAAATGGGTAAAACAGATTATGGTGTGTGTACGGATAGTGTCGTATTCAGTACTTTTCAATAGTCAGTCTCATGGATTTATTAAACCAGGCCATGGGTTGAGGCAAGAAAATCTTATCTCCCCATTTATCTTTATCCTATTTGTGGAGGCTCGTATACACACGATGAATCAAGCCAAGTCTCTTGGGAAGGTTTCTGGTATTCAATTGGCAAGACATGGACCATCAGTAAAGTAGTTACTTTTTGCCGATGATAGCATTTTTCGTTTGTCGTGCTAACTTTAAGGAAGGCAACGCAATTTTATGGTGTCTTGAGCTATCGACAAAGCATCAAAACAAGAGATTAACTTTAACAAGTCTGTGATTACTTTTGCTAGTAAGCTAGACCCATATATGAAGAGAATGTGTGGGCTATACATGGGCATCACAATAGAAGGCAGTTATGGTAAGTATTTAGGCCTACCAGAATGTTTTAGTGGCTCTAAAAGAGAGATACGTCAGTTCATCACAGATAAGCTTAACTCACAGCTAAGTAGCTGGTATGATAAAACTTTATCACTTCGTGGGGAAAAAAATTATTGATCAAATTGATGGCATTCGCTCTCCCGGTGTGTGTTATGTCATGTTTTCAGTTGACTAAGAGTCAATGCTGCAAGCTTACTTCCGCAATTTTAACATTTTGGTGGAACAGCTTTGATGCAAAGAAAAAGATCCATTGGGTGGCTTGGAAAAAGTTGTGTAAGTCTAAGGCTGAAGGAGGCATAGGCTTTAGTGATATTGGAGATTTTAACCAAGCTTTGCTTGACAAAAAGCTTGGAGATTACTTACCAAGCCTTCGTACCTTGAGAGTAAATTATATAAGGCTAGATGATTTGCTACCTCTGGTTTCTTAGAAGCTGGGACAGGATCTCGCCCTTCATATACGTGAGAAGTATTCTCCATGGATGAGACTTACTCAGTGAATGCATTATGACATCAATTGGCAATGGAGAGATACTCATATCTTGAAAGATAAATAGATCTTTGATACTAAACCAAGAACTCCGCTTAATAGAGAGCCGGTGATGGATGTTAATTGTAAGCTATCAGAGTTGATTGCCATTCAGCTTTTTAGAATATGAATATGTCAACGCGTTTGTACTTAGAACGGGATGTCAAGTGCATTTCTAGTTTTCTGCCACATGTATCTGTTGGGCCAACGAGTTTATAGAGTTAAAGTCAATAGGCTTAATGGATCAAATCTTGGCTCAGGTGAATGAGAAATGGGAATTGGGGTATAGACCCTTATAACTTAAGTTGTTAAGTTATGAAAAAGTCCCACATTGCTAAGAAAAACTTTCTTGCATGTGTATATATATCATTACACTTGTAAGGTAGTTTAGAGAGCTTGGGGGAGAGAAGGGAAACACCGCACACATGCGCTGCCACCGATGTGCCGTGCTCGTGCTCGGGCTTGGGGCTTCGGGGAATATGGGCATTTGGCCCACAACGCGTGTGTTCTTTTTGAGTCAAAACGAATGGACGCGCTTGCTCATCCTCCTATTAAAATTGAGCTCCTTCTCTCATGCTAAATACAACTTACGAAAAAAACAAAAGCAATTCCTCACCGTATGTCTAAGAGTGTAGAGTAGACATAGTTTGCAGATTCCGTTCGTCGATGTTTGTCGACCGGTCTAGTCACAGTTCTATCATGGGACTCAAAAATATATCAACCTGAGACACTACGGGCATTTATTGAGTTAAGGTAATGAGACTACAGCCTCATCTCTGTGTAATTTCTTACCTTACTTTGTTCTTAATCATTTATTATTATTCCTAAACTTGATTTGAGTTTATAGCTCCTGTACTCTTAACTCAAAAAATCTACCCTTTTTAGAATATTTCTATAAGTTCGGATTAAGTTTACTTTAAAATTCGAACCTGCTTCTTAAATTCAAATTTTGTCTAAAATCATTCTAATCTCTTTTTGTGGTTTTAGATTAACTTTTATGCATGTTTAATTTTTTATAAACGGTATCTGCTATTCTATTAGGTTTCAGCGCATCGTTTAACTTTTAAACGATTGAACAAACTGAAAATCAATATTGGTATTTGCAAGTTTTAACTCTACGAATCATTATTCAATTTCCTCAAAAAATATTAACAAGTATTTGCAAGTCTAATATTCTGCGAATTTATTTTTAATTAGAGAAAAAAAACTATTGACACTATTTGCAAGGTTTCCAATCTCTACGAATTGTTCTTAATTTTAAGTAAATTAATTTTTTTAAAAACAAAAATATTGTTCGTTATTTAATTCTTTGATTAAAAACATAAATCAAAATTGGATCAAGTCGTTTTTATTAACTAAACAAGTGTTGCAATTTATAAATTCTGCAGATTGTTTATTTGATTTTCTGTTAATCACATAAATTTATTTAAAAAAAATCTGCAAACTTTAATAAATTTTGAGAACTGTGATAAGTTAATTTAAAGTGACATTGTCCTAATAAAAAGTGTGTTATTGTTTTCAGATGTCTAACATTGGGACACTGATTCAAGATACACCTATGCATGATCAAGTGCTCTATGGAAACATTGGGTTACCGATTCTCAATCCAACTAAAATGACGACACTACGAATTGTGTTCGGTAATGGTTTTCCTTTTGTGCCTGTTGTTGCCACACCAAATGTAGCTTTTCCTACACTCATGCTTCACTCGGCTCCCACAATGGGACCGCTGCCTGAGAAGTTTGAGGGTCAAGGGTTTAAATCATGGCAGTTGAGATGACCTTTTTCCTGACAAATCTCCAACTTGAGAAGTTTTTTCAAAGAGGATCAGCCATACCTTCCCCAAATAACACAGATGCATTATTCATTAATACGGTGGAAGCATAGAGACATTCTGACTACTTGTGCAAAGGCTAGATTTTAAACTGCCTTGAGAACAAGCTCTTCGAAGTCTACTGTGACTAAAAAACATCTAAGCTATTGTGGAAGCCTTAGAAAAGAAATACAAGGTTGAAGATGATGGTTGTCAGAAGTATGATGTGGCAAAGTTTCTGAATTTCACAATGGTGGATTCAAAACCCGTGATACAATAAGTCGAAGTATTTCAACTAATTAGCCAAGAGGTTGAATGTGAAGGTATGTCCATCTGTGAACACCATCATTGAGAAGCTTCTATCAAGCTGGTACGACTGCAAGAACTACCTCAAGCATAAGCGAAAGAAGATGGATCTTGAAGATCTTCTCAACCGGCTCCAAACCGAAGAAAGAAATTGTGGCTCAAACTCGGTTATTCTTCCTCAGCATGATATGCACATGGTGGAGCACAAATCAAAGGGAAAAAGCAAAGCAGTTGCCACGTCTTCCCTGAAACCTGTCTTTTCGATGAGTTTAAAGAAGCAGAGTAAGCCCAACGAGCATAAAAAGTTCAAAGGAAAATGTCACGACTGTGGAAAATTAGGCCACAAATCTGATGAGTGTCGCAGCAAGTCCAAGAACAAAGGGAAAAAGAACGACCATGTGAATCTGACAGAAGAGCATCTCTGCAAAGTGGTTACTGAATGTAACATGATCCAACAAAATAACCCAAGAGAATAGGGTTACGACACTTGTCCCTCACATCACATCTGCACTGACAGAGCGCTGTTTAGCACTCATACCTCGAGTCCGCCAGATCACTACATGCAAATGGCGAATGAATCTAAGTCAACTTTCTTGGGAACAGGCATAGTGGTACTTAATTTCACCTATTGGAAAGAAGTAACCCCAAGAATGTGAAACATTGCCCTGATATGAGGAAAAACTTGATTTCCGCAACTCTAATGGATGATGATGGCTTTGGAATCAAGTACATTGGAGGGAAAAGGATTCTGATAAAGTTTGGGGTTTATGTGGGCAAAGCATACAAGAAGAACGGAATACTCAAGATATGTGTTCAAGCTGTCCTTCGTAAACGAGTAGACGTCTATGCTGCTGCTTTTATCTCAGCTGTTGTTGCTTCTAAAGCTGCTGACAATAATGTTGCTGCTAATGTTGTTGCTAATAACGCTTTTGTTTCTTCTACTTCTTCTGATGTAGTTTTTGATGTTTAAATGATTAAGAACTAATTTGATTATTTTGTAGAGTCTTTTGATATTTGGCACAAACGATTAGGCCATGTTAACTATAAGTTTACTCAAAGACTAATAAACTTGAACCTAATACCAAAAAGCAAAACAAGCACAGAAAAATGTGAAGTGTGCTCACAAGCAAAACGCACTAAAAAACCATCACCCCAAGTTCAAATAACAACTGAACTTCTAGGATTAATTCACACAGATTTGTGTGATTTGAAATATTTGCCAACTAGAGGAGGGAAAAAGTCTTTTGTAATGATCATTGATGATCACACAAAATACTATTATGTATATATCTTACATAGCAAAGATCAAGCCTTGGAAAAAATCAAGGAATATAAACAAGAAGTTGAAAATCAACACAGCAGCACTATCATAATAGTCCAAAGTGACAGAGGCGGTGAATATGATGGACCTTTTAATGCATTTTGCAAAGAAAATGGTATTATACATCAAACAACAGCTCCATATTCACCAGAATCTAATGGAATTGCTGCAAGAAAAAATCAAACTCTAATAGAGATGATGAATGCAATGTTGCACAAATCTGGTTTACCTCAGAATCTGTGGGGGGGGAGCACTGCTTACCACGAATTACATTATCAACAAAATTCCATACAGCATCACCGGGAAAACTTCCTATGAGCTTTGGAAAGGATCGCCACCTTCGAATAGATACCTCAAAATGTGGGGGTGCTTAGCAAAAATGGCAGTACCACCTCCTAAAAAGGTCACAATCGGACCAAAAACTGTTGATTGTCTTTTCCTCGGATACGCACATAACAGTTCTACATATAGGTTCCTGGTTATTATACATGTCAACACGATAATGGAATCAAAAATGCGTTTTCTTTGAACACGTGTTTCCATATAAGGATAAACAACATCCAAAGAGAACTCGTGAAGAAAGAGATGACACAAATTATGAGCCAAGTACATCTGGAACTTCTCAGTCTAACTTAGAAGATCAACAAGATGAACCTACACGCAACAAAAGAGCTTATCAGGAAAAAACTTATGGTGATGATTTTTTTTGTAGAAAATGAACCAAGAAATTTCGCCGAAGCCATGTCTAACCCAGACGCTTTCTCTTAGAAAGAAGCTATCAACAGTGAGATGGACTCCATAATGCAAAATCATACTTATGAGTTAACTGATCTCCCTAAAGGGTATAAAGCACTTGGCTGCAAATGCATTTTCAAAACAAAGGTTAAAACCGATGGCTCAATAGACAAGCACAAGGCTAAACTCGTGGTACAAGGATTCAAACAAAAAGAAGGTCTGGACATCTTTGACACATATTCTCCTGTGACGAGAATAACCTCTATCAGAATGCTGATATCAATCACAGCATTAAGAGACTTGGAGATTCATCAAATGGATGTAAAAACTGCTTTTCTAAACGGAGAATTAGAATAGGAGATTTATATAAACAGCCTGAAGGGTTTGTTGTTCAAGGACAAGAACATAAAGTCTGTCGACTTGTTCAGTCATTGTATGGTCTTAAACAAGCTCCAAAGCAATGGCATGGAAAATTTGACAATGTGATGATGTCAAATGAATTCAAAATAAATGAGTGATAAATATATCTACATTAAAAAAACTAAAAATGCATATGTATTGCTCTATTTATATGTAGATGACATGCTTAATATTGGAAGCAACAAGGACATAATCCAACAAATTAAGAACTTACTCAATAGTCAGTTTTACATGAAAGACATAGGTCTTGCTGATGTCATCTTAGGGGTTAAAATCACACGAACCTCTGATGGAATTATTCTGTCACAAGATCACTATGCTAAAAAGATTTTTGAACGATTTAAGAACTATATAAGTGATACTGCAAAAACCCTTGTCGACTCTCAACTTCACTTGACCAAAATCTCAGGTGAAGCAGTGTCACAGGTCGTGTACACACGAGTAATAGGAAGTCTTATGTACTTAACTAATTGTACTAGACATGATCTAGTACATGCAGTTAATGTACTTACTCGTTACACAAGCAATCCAGGACATAAACACTGAAAAGCCATAACTAGACTACTAAATTACTTACAGTATACAAGAATTCATGGGCTGCACTATGGTAGAGAACCTCAAGTACTGGAAGAATACATTGCTAACTGGATTTCTGATTCCAAAAACTCGAAATCCACAAGTGGGTATGTTTTTACCCTAGGAGGTGCAACAACATCTTGGAAATCTTCCAAACAAACTTTGTTAGCTCGATCCACCATGGAGTTGGAGTTTATAGCTTTAGATAAAATAGTAGAATAATCGGAATGGCTTCATTAGAAGATATTCCTATGTGGGAGAAACCTGTGTCGGCACTACGCATTTACTATGATAGTCAATCAACTATAGCTTGAGCAATGAATAATCTCTATAATGGAAAATCTCGTCATATAAGGAGACGACATAAAACCATTAGACACTTGATCTCAAGTGGTGTTATCACAATAGATTACATCAAATCAGCTGACAATCCAGCAGATCTTTTTACCAAAGGACTACCTCGAGATCAAGTCATAAAATCATCAAGAGCAATGGGTTTAAAGCCTATGACTTAAGAAGATGTTTGGTGGAAACCCTACCTACATGACTGGAGATCCCAAGAAGTAGATTCAAAGGGACAACTAAATCAGACAATATCTTCAGAAGTGCACTATGAGTATTACAACTCTATCCAATTTTTAAAGATGACAAACAGTGCAACATGTAGGCGGTTGATGATAAATTTAAAACTTTTAATGATTTGAGTCCAATATTTGGTTACTAATTAAAGTATTACAGGTTACTTCTGAACATCCAAAAGTTTAGCAAATCACCTAGTGAGTGCAAAATAAAGGCCGTTTCTAGGAGATTGAAGGTAAGGTTATACTCTCCAAGTTCACTCATGAATTATCAGGCAAAGTTCAAGGCCACATTGAACACAACAGAGAACTTAGTTCTACTATAAAGTGAGTTGGGTTATATTTGTTATCTAGGTCTACACTAACCTTCCGGGTGGTTCAAGACATCATGTTTACCTCCTGGCCAAGTAAACCCGACATATATTAACAATGAGTGGTTCAAAGCTGAAAAATGCTACTTACCCAGACACATCACATTTACGTCCACACTCTCGAAAGTCAGTCAGTCTGTCTAGTCTATAGGATAAGTCTACTCAGTAGAGTCTATCGAGTCTTTTTAGTCATATGTTTAGAGTCATTTCTATTCATGTAGGAGATTGTTGGGCCAACGATTTTTATAGAGTAAAGCCAATAGGCTTAATGGATCAAATCTTGGTTTAGGTGAATGAGAAATGGGAATTGAGTTGTAAAGCCTTATAACTTAAGTTGTTAAGTTATTAAAAAGTCCCACATTGCTAAGAAAAACTTTCATGCATGTGTATATATATTATTAAACTTGTGAGGTCGTGTCGTGCTTGTGTCTGTGCCTCTGCTCGGGGCTCGAGGCTCGGGGGAATGTGGGAATGTGGGAACGTGGGCCTTTGGCCCACACCGCGCATGTTTTTTTTGAGTCAAACCTACAGGAAAGATTTAGCTTTAATGGCAAACATCTTGTATTAAAAGGCTCTTAAATGTTCCGCGTGATCTCCATGATTTGGTCTTAACTTACAGCATGATCTCCGTGATTCGGTCTTAAATGACAATGTGATCTTTAGGATTTGGTATTAGATAGACGCACTTGCTCATCCTCCTATAAAAATTGAGCTCCTTCTCTCATTCCACATAAAACTTACGAAAACAACAAAACCAATTCCTCACCGTCTGTCCGAGAGTTTAGAGTAGATATACTTTGCAGATTCCATTCATCGATGTTCGTCAACTGGTCTAGTCACAGTTCTTTCCTGGGACTCAAAAATGCATCAACCCAAGACACCACAGGCGTTTATTGAGTTAAGATAAAGAGACTACGATCTCAGCTCTGTGTAATTTTCTTACCTTACTTTGTTCTTAATCGTTTATTATCATTCCTAAACTTGATTCGAGTTTATAGCTCCTATAGTATTAACTATGGATGAATGGGTTTGGCCTTTTACAAAGATTGGTAAATACTCGGTTAAGAGTGGATCATGGCTTATGTCTAATCAGTCTCGTGAAACAGAGAGAATGTATTTGGAGGTGTTGCGAGTTAACAAGTTAAAGTCCATAATTTAGATAAGTCCTAAACGTAAGTTTAGATAACTTTCTAAACTAATCTTAATCTTATCTATTGGATAGTGATGTGTGTGATTTTTGATGGTTTTAGAGTTTTGTTTTAGGTAGTTTTGCATCCGTTTAGATAGATTTTCCGATTACTTAGGTCTTTTTAGGTTTGTTTCGCTTTCTTTGCATTTGCATTTGGAGTTTGGAGTTTATTCTAGGAAAAGGAGCAAAAAGGAACTAAAATAGAGTTAAGGATAATTGGATCAGCTGCTAGGCAAAAGAAATCATGCAAACTCGGATCGCTGCCTCGTGGGTCGCTGGGCGAGGACTGCTCGGAACGCTCAGGAGAAGATGCCTCAGCCGCCAGCCTCAACACATCTGCTGCGAGGGAAGGCAAATCCAAAACACTCAGACCACCCATTTAGCCTAAACCCCCGAGAGCAAAGACCAGAACCACTCCTCGGTGCCCAAGCTCGCGCAAGGACTCCGAGGGCAAGACTCCTGGTTGACCGACTTAGGTCGGTTTGACTATTAAGGTTATGCAAATAACCCTATAAATACCTCCTAATCACTATCTTATCATTTTTATCTGATATTCAGCCGAAAAACTCTCTATTTTGTTGCTGCTTTCATTTATACTTTGATTAAGGTACTTTTATGTTTTTGCTTAAGTTTTAATGGAATTATTTAGTTTGATCTTCATCTTTACTTTCTGCTTTTTACTTTTATGTTCTTCATCTTTATGCAACATAGATTTCACTTGATCCTTCGCTCTCAACTCATGAGGTGCGAGTAGATCCTTGTGGATCTCGAGGATAGGGAGATCGGAGGTGAACCCACCAGTTCACTCGCTGTGCGAATAATGATCTAACTCCGATCTCTTCTCACATGGCTAGGCTTAATGCTGATCTCTCCCTGATCAAGAGATATCTGATTTGGGTCGTGACCTAAGGCTAGCGTCAAAGGAATCGAAGACCAAGTGTCATGTGACTGATGGTTTGATCCACCGAGGAGAGATCTAGTATGTGCGTCGGCTATTAAATGTATTGGGCTGAACTTTAAGCTTATAATTTGGTATGATCGTGGCTAGCGCCGTAATGGAGCAGCTGGATTGGTTAGGGATCTTCACCGTGAGAATGGGTTGATCTAGGCTTATCCTAGTCTAGAGATTGCTCTATATAGCTCGGCGAGATCGGATCGACGAGTTTACCGCTGATCAAACCCTCCTTATCCTATAGATCTATGTTTTAAACCTTATTTTCACTTATTGCAATTGCTTCACTCTGTTTTTGATGCATTTCTCTGTTTTAAATTTCTAGATACTGTTTTTATTTTGTCTTCTAGTATATTTTGTCTTATTGTCTAGATTGTAAGCTCATTAGATATCATATCCTATCTTTGTAACAGATTGATAGGTTGCTTGAACTAAGACCTAGTAGTAGATAGATTGTTTGCAAGCAACTTCTGAGTATTGGTTCGAAATTCCCACATACTTTCTATGCTTAGACGATTTGATCTCTAGGACTCAAAAAAATCCTTGTTATTAGATAGCTTGCTCCCTAAGCTATCCTTTTCACGCTTAATTCTACATTCTTCCCCTTAAGCTTGAAATCGCCTTTTGTAGTGTCTTTTACTCCAATGAGATCTCTCATCTCTTTGAACTTGATTCGACCAAGTGCCTTTTTGAGAATGTCGGCCTTTTGTTGATCTACAGGTACATGTTCCACTTCAGTTAGGCCATTCTCAACACATTCTCTAATGAAATGATACCTTCTGTGTATGTGTTTACTCCTACCATGAAAAATGGGATTCTTGGTAAGAGCTATTGCCGAACGGTTGTCAATCTGTATGGTTTCCTTTTCACTTGGTGTTTTAGTGACTTCACTAAGCAATTCTTGGAGCCAAATAGCTTGCTTTGCTGTTTCAGTTCCGGCCATGAATTCAGCTTCACAAGAAGATAAAGCTATTGTCTCTTGTTTTTGTGTACACCACGAGATTGGACTTTCTCCAAAGTAGAAGATATGTCTGATTGTACTCTTTCCATCATCTGGATCAACATTGAAACTATTATCACTGTAACTTATCAATGAACAAGTTTCATTCTTCATTTTCTTACACACTAATCCGAGTGATGTTGTGCCTTTTAAGTATCGAAGACATTGCTTCAAGGCTGCTCCATGTGATTCCCTTGGACTATGCATATATTGACTAAGAACACTAACACTAAAACTTAGATCAGGTCTTGTATGAAGTAGATATCGCAAACATCCAATGATCTTTCTAAAATCCGTGGCATCTATCTCTTTCTCCCCTTCCGATTTTGACAGCTTCAAAACGGAGTCCATTGGAGTTTGTACCGAGTTGCAATCACTCATTCCGGCTTCATCGAGAATCTTCAAGGCCTTTGTTGATTCAATACTATCTCATTCTCATCTTACCTTACTTCTATCCCAAGATAATAAGTTAATCTTCAAAGATCACTCATCTCAAACTTAGAAGCCATGTCCAACTTGAAATCGCTTATGATGCTTGTCTTTTTTCCCGTGACAAATAGGTCATCAACGTATACAGCAAGAATTAAACTATCTTCTTCCTCAGTCACCTTGCAATACATGGATGGTTCCTTTGAACATCTTTCAAACTTAAGCTCTTTGAGAATTCGATTTAGCTTATCATTCCATGCTCTTGGTGCTTGTTTCAATCCATAAAGAGCTTTGTTGAGCTTGTAAACTTTCTCTTCACTCCCTTGAATCTCGAAACCTTCTGGTTGTGTAAAATAGACTGTTTCTTTCAACTGTCCACGAAGAAAATCATTCTTCACATCTAGGTGATGAATTTCCCATCCATATGACAAGGCACAGTTAACAAGTAATCGAATAGTCTAAAGTCTTGCAACTGGAGCAAAGACTTCTTCATAATTAATTCCATGAGTTTGAACATATCCTTTAGCTACAAGTCTTGACTTGTATTTGTTGATACTTCCATCTGAATTTCTGTTGATCATAAAAATCCACTTCAAACCTATTGCTTTTGCTCCTTTTGGAAGATCAACAAGATTCCAAGTCTTGTTTTTTATTATGCTTTTGATTTCATCCTTGCAAGTTTCTATCCATACATTCAACTCCTTGGCTTCTTTAAAGTTTCAAGGTTCATCATCAAGACAAACAGAAACTTAGCTCCTTCTTCCTCCGAGAGCAACACATAGTCATCCAAATATCTTGGTTTTGTGCTCACTCGTTCGGATCTTCTTAAGTTTGTCGATGTTGGTAATTCTTCTTCTTGATGTTCAGTTTGATCTACTCCACTCTCGCCTCTTGTTATCTCATCTCGAGTTTCAAACCCTTCTTCTATTGATTTTTCGGTCTTGATGGCTTTAGGGTTGTTGATAACATGCTTCTTTTGTGTACCCTCATGTGACTCAAAATCTCTTCTATATCGAAGACTCATCTCTTCAATAACCTCATCAAGATTTCCTTGTTGTTTTCAGTCTCTAGATCCCAATTTCATCCCTTGGTTTCATCAAAGACTACATCTCTACTAACAACAATCTTTTGAGTAGTAGGATTAAGCAATCGATATGCTTTGGATCTGGGTTCGGTACCAAGATGTACAAAAACACGTGATCTATCATCAAGTTTCTTCAGATGTTGAGACTCGATTTTTTCATAGCAAATACATCCAAAAGTTCTTAGATGATCAAGATTAGGTCTCCTTGCTCGATAAAGTTCATAAGGGGTTTTATCCTTGATTGATCTTGATGCTATTCGATTCAACAAGTAAGTTGAGTGTCGAACAGCTTCTCCCCAAATATAATTAGGTAACCTCATATGCTTCATTATTCTCCTTGTTATCTCCATTAAGGTCCTATTTCTTCTTTCTACAACACCGTTTTGTTGTGGGGAATAAGGTACTGTGAGTTGACGCTTGATTCCCATGTTTATGCAAAAATATTCAAATTCTCTTGATAGAAACTCTCCTCCTCTATCAGTTTGAAAGACTCTTTTTCTTTCTTTGCTTTCTTTCTCAATATTTTCTTTAAACTTCTTGAACTTGTCAAAAGCTTCTTCCTTTTCCTTCATCAAAATAGTCCACATGTATCTTGAATGATCGTCAATGAGAACAAAGATGTAATGATTTCCCGCAGCAGTCTTTGGTGATATTGGACCACAAAGATCTCCATGTATTAGCTCAAGAACTCCTTCAGCTTGGAAAGTAGTTGCTTGTGGGAAGACTTGTCGAGTTTGTTTCCCTAGAATACACGATCCACACATCTTTTTCTCGATCTTAATACTTGGAATCC
>OVBA01003202.1:0-29270 GCA_900406435.1 Lepidium aucheri | reverse complement strand
ATATATATATATATCAAAAGAAAACAAATGAGAGAGAGAGAATAAAAACACTAAGGCTAATTAGTGATTAATAGAGTAGCATGGTTGCATTTGTAAGGCTAGTATAGGTCTTTATTTTATATATCAAAATGGAATATCTCCTTTTTCCTATTTCTATCATAGGTACAGATAAATAACATTTTATATCAATGTATCAGATAATAATCATATATAAACATATATAACCTCATTTTTAATTATATTTTGCATCATTGTTTATTACATACCTGTAGGTAATTGTAATAAATCATTTTGGTGAAATATTATGATAAATATATGTTCTAAAGAATTTTCTCCAAAAAACAATCCTTCAAATTATTATTATTTACAACTTTTAAAATTATTTTGAAAAAAATATAAATTATTGGAATCGGTTCTAACACAAACAGTACTTAGAATCAAGATTTCTGATTAAAAGAGTGGAGAGAATGCGCAAGGATACTTGTGAGTTGGATTGGAGCAAGAGTAGTTAGCTAAGACAAGTAGAGATAATTGCCGACTTGATGTTCTTATTAGATTCAAGTATGCTAAAAAGCTGATCTTTTTTTCAAATGATTGTGCCTCTATTTATAGTTTATAGAGGCGGTTACATGTGTAGAAAATAAAGGAAGATTTACAATTGTTTCGATAAGATTGAATCTGTTAATATTCGTGCTAGGTTTATGAAAATTTTCCATGTCGGAACAGGAAAATTTCCATTTCTTTGTTTTGCTAACATATCATCCGACTTCTCTTCAGGTTCGAAGAACCTTCTGAGACGAGACTTTTGCCAAGTCGATATATTATCCGAGTTGAAGATTTAGTGCTTGCAACCGGGTAGTTCTTTTGCATGCGACCCATTGTTTTCAGTGGACCGAACTAGGATCTCAGATCCACCTCCAACAATTATCCCCCCCAAGACTCAGAAAATTCTTGCCAAATTTCTGAGTCAGAAGGTTTTCTAACTTCCAGAATCTTCGGCCCACGTGTCAGTTCGTGAGTGGGCTAGTCAAGCAGTAGCCTCAGTTTTATGCGAATCATCATTATTATCGCGTGGTGTCGCTTCGATTTCCCCTCCCTACTCAGTCATAATTACTGCTTGGCATCGTTTTGGCTTCTAGTAATTCTCTATAAATATCGCGCTTCTTCTTCTTTTACCATTCACTTTTTATCTTTGCAATCTGTCTTAGCGACTTTAGACTTTTCTTTTTACTTTCCTCCGACTTTGAAGTTTTTCAAATTTCTTCTAACTTTCTCTTCCACTCCTTTTTTTCTTAAAAACAATGGGTCTTGACGATTTTAACTTCCAAATGTTGAAGACGGTGTGAACTTTGTGCTTAAGGGTTTAAATGTTCGGCCTTCTTGAGGGCCTTCTAAGGTTTCTAGGTCCTCAGTCGCTCCATCTCGGGACATTGTATAGGTCCCTTCTGAGTCTAGTCACAAAGATTCGTGACTCACAAAAAAGGTGAGAAGTCTGTTGCCAACTCGGAAAGCGATACTCGGAGGAACTCGTCCCCCCGAGTTGCTGGGGATTATCTTGAGGTGGTGGAACTTCGGTCTAAGCTCTCTAGTGCCGAGGAAAAGCTCATTTGTGTCAAGGACTAGTTGAGGCTGGAGCGTAAAAATGTCTGCAAGTTGGTGGAACAGAATGCGGCTTTGTCGGAGTCGCTTTACTGTGCCGACTCTGATCGGGGTACCACCTTCAAGTCTGCTGAGAAGGCTGGTGACAAGGTTCCAAAGTTGCAAGCCGAGTTGGGCCCAATGAGGGGGAACTTTGATTCTCGACTTTGTCAGGCCTTGACGATTGAGAATTCAAAGGCTTTCAAGGTTCTTAAAGATCAGCTGTCCGATTGTTTTGCCCCAATTGCTGCTTGATTTAACGATCTGGATAGGAACCTTGATGCTCGTTTGTCGTACGCCCAATATCTTAGGTCAACAACGTTCTCCAATGTTTGTCCATTCGGGGAGTCAACATCCCTTCTGAGGTCGCCAACTTGATGGCTATAAGAAGGGACGAGTTTAAGGAACTCGTCAATAGGGAGAGCTTGACACCGCTTCTTCCGGGAGACTTGGTAATCCTCATTTTCGAGGTGGGAGAAGCTTCCAATGCTGGTCTAAGTAGACTCCCAGAGGTGCCGTGATTTTTTCGGGTTTTATCCTAGTCTTTTCTTTGTAACTGCCTCTTGGCTTTTTAAAAATTGTACATACTTTTTTGTAATCAGTACTTTTCCTTTGTAAATATTTTCCTGTATAAGTGAAACATAATTAGTTGTTATGAAGTTTCATACTCGATTATGATTTTTGTAATAAAAATTCATCGAACAATTGACTTGTTATTTTACGAATTCCAGTTCCCGAAATCCTTTTCTTGCCTTTGCGCGTTTAGTCAAGTTTTTTCCCGCGTTAGAGAGTTTGATCTCGTTTTAGCTTAGGAAGAGAACTTTCGTTATGCGACTTTTAAAGCTACGATTTTAAGACCCAGTTTAAGTTTTTTAAGACGTCCGGACTCAGAAATTGTATTCATGAAACTTGGTTTGAGGAAGTTTTGATTATCTGCAAAGAAAATCATGTTTGTCTCTATTGAGATTTCCATCTTGTAATTTTATACAAAGCTATGCTTTGTCTTTTGACGAGAACTGATCTCGTAGTTTTGTATGAAACTATGTTTCGTCATTTTGCGAGAAGTTTATCTCGGCAAATCTGTACAAAGCTATGCTTTGTCTTTTGATGAGATTTGATCTCGAAAGTCTATATGGAACTATGTTCCGTTGTTTGTGAGAATTTAATCTCAATAAATGTACACAAAGCTATGCTTTGTCTTTTGATGAGAATTGATCTCGTAAATCTGTACGGAACTATGTTCTGTCGTTTGTGAAAATTTAATCCTGGTTAATCTATACAAAGCTATTCTTTGTCTTTCTGACGAGAATTGATCTTGTAAGTCTATACGGCACTATGTTTCATCGTTTTTGAGAATTTAATCTCGGTTAATCTGTACAAAAATATGCTTTATCTTTTAGTGGGAATTAGGTTATCGTCAGTGTTACGAGGAGTTAGTCTCGTAACAGTCAAGAACTATTTTTGAATTTGAATTAGGAGTAAAGATTAGATTCTTGTTAAAGTTTTTCGAGGTTGTATTCGGCAAGTTTTAAAACTCGGCTTTAAGGATAAGGACCAGGACTTTATTGGGGATTCCCAAGATTAGAGTCGGTGAAGTTTTGAGATTTTGGACAAGTTTTTCGAGATTGAGCTCAGTGAGATTTTAAAACTCGGCTTAAGGATAAATTGCGTTTGATTTTGCAAAAATTTATCTCGACTTGCGACTTTAGTGGCTATAGGGTGTAACCCATTTTTTTTTGAGCCCGATTAGGAGCTTATAAAAAACTTATATAGTTCTAGGTGGACCCAAAGGCTACCTATGTTTCCCGAAGGGATCAAACCAAGACGTTGATCTAAGTACATAGTTAAGTAAATGGAGATGCGTCAAGTAACACATCTAATTCGCCGAGTTGGCGAGAATTTAGAAGTAGTACTGTTTCAAGTTGATGGAGTTCCAACTTCGAGGAAGCGATGCTCTATCCATAGTGGTGATCTTGTAAACTCTTGGTTTTATGACTTCGTAGATGATAAACGGACCTTCCCAGTTTGCACCGAGTTTCTCGACGTTAAGTTCTGCCGTGTTTTCAAACACTTTTCAGAGAATGAAATCTCCTACTGCAAAGTGTCGTTTGTGTACTTTCTTGTTGTAGTACTTTGCGGGTTGTTGTTGATAGTTTTGCACTTGGAGAAGTGCTTTATTACGATCTTCTTCCAAGTCATCAATGCTTTTTTCCACAGCATCGTTGTTAGCATCTTTGTTTTTGGGAAAACATTCTCGGCGTAAAGTTCGCATAGCTATCTTGGCTGGAGCTATCGCTTCCATTCCATGAGAAAGAGAGAATAAAGTTCACCAGGTCAAGCGTCTCGGTGTAGTTCGATGTGAGCATAACAAACCTTCCAACTCGGAAGCCCAACTTCCCTTCTTTTTGGAGAATCTTTTCTTTAGACTATCAAGAATATGTTTGTTTGTGGCCTTAGCTTGTCTGTTGTCTTGTGGGTTTTGCGGTGTTTATTTGCTCAGACAGATATTCTATCTAGCGTAAAAGTTGTTAAATTTTACCGAGATGAATTGTGTTCCGTTATCTGCCACGATCTTGTAAGGTAGACCATGTCGACTGATGATATTTTTCCACACAAATTTGATCACGTCTTTGTCTTTGATATGGTAGTAAGCCTCTGTTTTGACCCACTTTGAGAAATCGTCTGTCATAACAAGCATTACTCTTTTTTGTTGTGATGATGGTAATGTCCGACTATATCCATTGCCCATCGCATCAATGGATAAGGCATGATTACCAAGGTAAGCGCCTCGGTTAGAGCGTAAATGATGTACTCGTGTCTCTGGCATTTGTCAGACTTAGTGGTATATTGATCACAATCCTTTGCTATAGTCAGCCAATAGTAGCCGAGTATTCTGATTTTCTGGACTAGTATTCTTCCACTGTTGTGATTTCCACCCACTCCATCATGTGTCTTTTTGAGGATCTCGTTGACCTCATTACCGTGAACGCTAGGGAGTAATACTCCATTCTAACTTTGTTAGTAAAGCTTTTCACAGACTTGGGCGTAAAAAGCACTCTTGGATTTTAGACGGCAGGCTGCCCATCTAGGATGTACGCAACGATCTTGTCTCGCTAATCCACCTTTGGTTTTTCGACTTGTTCAGCGTCTGCCATCTCAGAATCCGACTCTTCTTGAACATTGTCTATTACCAAGAAGAGTTCAAGGTCTTCTTTTGGTAAGCTTATACTTGGACGATCTATACTTTCTACTGGTATTATTCATCTCTGAATGGGGTCTGTTGTGGATGCAAGAGCTGCTAGAGCATCGGCATAGGTGTTCTCAGATCTTGAGATTTTTTTGATCTTGAAGCCCATGTCCTTGATCAAATCCTTAACGACTTTAAGATAAGCTTCCATTCGGTCCTTATTTGTGTCATAACCCCCGTTAACATGGTTAAGAACGAGTTGGGAGTCGCAATAACAATCAATGTCGGTTGCTCTGATTTTCTTGGCTAGCTTTATTCCAGCGATTAACGCCTCAAACTCTGCATTGTTGTCTGAAGCTGTGAATGCAAGTCAGAATGACTGCTCTAGGATTTCTTCTCTCGAGCATTCTAGTCTGATGCCAACTACCGAGTCGTGCTGTGATGAAGATCCATCCACATATATCTTCCATGTTTGAGGAGCTTTAGCCAACTCTAGAGATTCTAGATTGGGGGATAATTCAATTATGAAGTTGGCTAATACTTGCAACTTTGCACTAATGCGTCCTTTGAACTCAATGTCGTACTCGCTCAACTAATGTGCCCACTTGGTCAATCGCCCTAACTGGTTTTGACTATGCCGTAACTTGTTTTGGATTAGCTTCAATTCCTCTTTGAGTGACTATGTATACGAGGAATTCTCCTGAGGTAACCCCAAAAGTGCACTTCGCCGAGTTGAGCTTTATCTGATACTTGTTAAGGGTTTGGAAGCAACAAGCTAAGTGATCGACATGATCTTCTGCTTTTTAACGACTTGACCAGCATGTAATCTATGTATACTTCCATTTTCTGCCCGAGTTTATCGGCTAACATTTTTTTTACTACTCGCTGATAGGTTGCTTCTGCATTCTTCAATCCGAATAGCATTACTTTGTAGCAATAAGTTCCTTGCTCTGTGATGAACGAGGTTTTCTCCATATCATCAGGATGCATCCAAATCTAGTTGTATCCTGAGAAAGCGTCCATAACCAAAAGAAGTTCATTTCCTGTGGTTGACTCGACGATTCGATCGATATTTGGTAATGTGAAGTTTTGCTTGGGACAAGCTTTGTTCAGATTGGTGAAGTCTACGCAGACTCACCATTTTCCATTCTTTTTTGAACGACTACCGGGTTGGCTAGCCATTCAGGATATTAAACTTCATTGATGGACCCAAGTACAATTGGTTTTTGACCTTGTCGATTACGGCCTTAGTCCTCTCTGGCCCGAGCTTCCTTTTTTTTTACCTTATCGGCTTGTATGTCGGATCTACATTCAGCCTATGACTTGTAATTGTAGGATTGATTCCATGCATATCACTCGCACTCCATGCGAATGTCGTCACATTCTTCTCCATTAGCTGAATCTTTTGATCGGCTTGCTCAAGTTGACCCTGATGTTTATGCATTTTGACGAGTTTGTCAAGTCAATATTGACGAGTTCTACAATTGACTGGTCCGGCTTCTCTGGAGCAGGCGGTTCAGACAATGCTTTGCTTACCACGGTTGTCATGATCATACACGACTTGTTTTGCAATTTTAGCTCGGCAATGAAGCAAATTCTAGACATCTTCTGATCCTCTTTAAGTGTGTAGATTCCTTCATTCATTGGGATTTTAACACATTGATGATAGCTTGATGGAACAGCTTTCATATTGTGTATCCAAGGTGTTCTCAGGATCATGTTGTAGATCGGTGGTTTATCCACAATGAGTAGCTTGATCCATCTGGTGATTGCGGTAACTCGGACCGCTAACTTCACTATTCTGATTATGTTAATTGTGCTTCCATACAACGCAGTCAAAGTCATGTCCATAATTTTAAGTTGCACATCTAGCAGTGCCATTTTAAATCTACTAAACTCCCAGTGTCGATCAGAATTTGTGAAACATCACAGTCGGCCACCACAGTTTGACGACTATGGGATCATTGTGCGGAAAGCTAACTCCTATAATATCTTTGGCGGTGAATAATATCGCCAAGTCTACTAGTGCATACACTCTCCTAGGGGTTCATGGTTAACTAAAGCAACAATTCTTCGTTTGTATTTCTTGATCAAACAAATGGTGACATCATAGAACTTTAATCCACCCATAATTACACCAACAACAACTTGTGGATTGCCAAACTCGTTGTTGTCCCCCACTGGTCTATGTCGCTTTGCTACCTCCAAAGTATCGTTTTTCGGGTTTGCTGTCTTTAAAGCAACTTTTCGTATCTCGGCTTTTTTCTGCTTTTGTGCCTTGAACTTTTGAGCTTCTTCTTCGGAAACTTCAAATCCTCCCTTGTTGAATTTCACAGCAAGGAATTCGTGCAACTACTTTCACTTTGAGGTCGAATAACCCGTTGGGGCTGCTATTCTCCCCAAATTAAAAACTTGTTGCCAAGTTTGCTTTTCCTCTGCTATGCTGTTTTGGCTCATAGTGCCCTTCTTTTGGCTCTTTTGTTGTCGAGTTGCACTGTGCATCTTGATTCTGTGAGAGGATTTGCTTTTCCTCTACATAGTCTGCGTGTCTTGCTGCTCTACAGAGAGCGTCTAAGATCGTATTGGGCCTATTTACAAAAAGGTCCCGCTTGAGTGCTTTGTCGGTCACCATTCCAGTTCAACAGGCTTCATTGGCCATGTCATCACTGATTTTTGCTTTTGTCAGGATCTTTTTGAAGTGTCTGAGGTATGACTTCAGGGGCTCGTCAAAACCTTTCCTTAAGGATCTCAACTCGGCGGTTGAGGTATCCTGGTTGATCAATAAGGAATATTGCTTCATAAATAACTCGGCGAGTTGGTTGAAGCTCTCAATTGACCCGGCTGGCAATTTGGTGAACCACACCAAAGCATCACTGGTCAAATTCTCAGCAAAGTGCTGACAGTAAGCTTTGTCTTTGTTATCATGACATTAAAGGCACTCATAAATTCCATTGGATCCGTGTTCCCATCGTAAGAGGGACATCAAACTCATAACTCTCTATTCATCGAGACTCTTTGTAATCTCGGTAAATGGCGAGTTTTGTGCATAAGCTAGGATTCTTCCTATCTCGGGTGCTGAACTTGTACCTTGATAGAATTTTGACTTCATGTCGTCCATCATCTTCAAATCCAGAGTTGCTGGGGCATGCTGTTTGGGCATGCTTTTTATTGTAGAGTGATCTTGTACCGAGGTGTTTGCTGGTTGTGGAGTCGGTATTCCTCCGAATAGGTTTCTTTGAACACTGGCCAGTGCTTCTCCGCACAACCTATTGACCTGTGTAGTCGGGAAACTACTCTCATTCAAATGAGATTCGAGTCTATCAAATTTTTCTGCTCTATTCAGGAAGAATCGCAGCAATTCCCCAATCCTTTTCTTCGGTCATAAGCCACGTGCTGTGTGATCAGGTTGTGCACTAGGGTCCCGAGTGTTGGTGATCCCGGTGGTGGTGGTGGAAGATCAGTATCTTCGTGAGTTTCTTGTCGGTTCTCCTCTTGAGTCTGAGTTGAATTCAGGGTTTAACTGTTTGTTAGGTCGACATGCACGTGAGGGTGAGAATCCCTCGTACCAGTGAGCTGACGATGGTTTCAGCTTAAACCATCCTTCTTTTTTAGAACTTTCTCTTGCTTGTGTGAAGATGTCCTTTGATATCTTCCCCATAAACGGCGCCAACTATTGGAACCGGTTTAAGCACAAACAATACTTAGAATCAAGGTTCCTGATTAAAAGAGTGGAGAGAATGGGCAAGGACATTTATGAGTTGGATTGGAGCAAGAGTAGCTAGCTAAGACAAGTAGAGATGATTGTCGACTTGATGTTCTTATTCGATTCGAGTATGCTAAAAAGTTGATCTCCTTTTCAAAGGATTGTGCCTCTATTTATAGTTTATAGAGGTTGTTACATGTATAGAAAATAAAGGAAGATATACAATTGTTTTGATAAGATTGAATCTGTTAAGATTTGTGTTAGATTTATGGAAATTTTCATGTCGGAACAGGAAAATTTCCATTTCTTTGTTTTGCTGACGTGTCATCCGACTTCTCTTCATGTTCGAAAAACCTTCTAAGACGAGACTTTTGCCGAGTCGAATAAAGACTTAGTACTTGCAACTGGGTTATTTTTTGTATTCCACCTGTTATTTTCAGTGGACCGAAATAGGGTTTCGGATTCACCTCCAACACAAATTAGTCCCACAAAATTTAAAATAGTATACAATATAATTCTTATAAGAATTTTTATGATCACATATAATATATTTTCAAAATTTTAAGATTAAACTTGAACTCTTTAATATAATGTTTCCAATTTGGAATATTATTTATCACAACTTTAGAATTTTGATAATAGTGAGGGTGAACTATACATAGTTAATTTCTTTTTCTATTTTTATAAAGTTTTTTGTTTTTTTGTCAACTTGAATAAAGTTTTGTTTTAGGTAAGGCTTTTGAATTTTCATGATGACTTTTATGAATAACCTAATAATTAATTTTAGGGGTTTTATTAAAAAAATTATAAATATTCGTGTTTTTACTAGAAGATCTGAAGAATCTCAACTAATCCAAAAATGATGGGTTAATTCACAATTTTTTTTGACTAAAAAATTAATTTTACATACTCTAGTTTTTCAATGATCTCATAATCAGTTGACAAGTATATATTGTACGTTTTTGACGAGGGCGTATATGTGTGTATATAATATAACCTAGCTCGTACTAGACTATTCCTAGCTTCAGTAGAAGCAGATAGATACAAAAGTTTGAGTTACAACAAAATTATTTTACTCACAATGATAACAACAACTCGTCTTTTAAAATTTAAAATTTTAACCCATAGAATATTTTTATCACATGTGATAATATATTTGACATCGTCCACTAAACTGAAAGTTAAGATAAAGTGCCATGTGACTATATAAAAACTTTTACACAAGTTTCAAATAAGAAATTCTCAAAATTAATTAGGTAAAAAGAGACGTAAATGAATTTTCTTTTGGTTAAACAAAGAGACATAATATACTAAGAAATAAGAGAAGGCTAAAAAGAAAAATAAGCAAAGAGAAGAAAGAGAAAAGAAGCATGCATGTAAATGCAAATGAGAAAACAAAAACGAAGACAGGCAACTTTAAACATTCTTCTGTCTATTGAAATGCACGAGGGTCGAGAGTGGTTTGAATCGATGGCAGTGTAGATTGATTGCTATTTAACAGTTAGCTGCAACATTTTTAGTGTAGTTCTGAGCCTCTCTGTCTTAGCCACACTAGCCTCATATCGTACCTACTTCTATACATATACAAATATAGTACATTTTGTGTATGTATATATGTAATTATATAAACATGTCGTGGATAACGGACGTAGAATCCCGAGATAAATCGGAAGAAAGGTACGGGACGGATCTGTCTCTGCGTGTGATAATTGGCTTTTTGCGTTCCTAAAGATTTGTAATTTCTTCAAACTTGTCTTCACTTTGCTTTCTCTCTCTCTCTTTTTCTCTCTCTTAAATTTTTATTTTTTGTCAACAACAATTATATTATGAATTGAAATCAAGAGACAAAAACAAAAATTACATCAAAGAATCAAATAGCATTCTTTCTAATATTACGAGCCAAAGAATCAACTTCATGATTCAACAATCTGGGAATAATAGCGAGGGATAGATGGTGAAAAAATGAGCTTAAGCTTGAGAATTCCTCCTAGTAAGGAGAAAGCCAATCTTCCGGATGGTCAAATATCTTCAGTACCGTCTCACAATCCATCGAAATCTCCACCTTCGTGATTTGAAGTGTCATGAGAGACTCTATTGCCCAAAGAACAGGTTTGATTTCCGAGTGGAGTGCAGAAAGACTCTGATTGACACTTCGTGCGCCCATATATCCTTCTTCCACTGAATCTGGAAAGCAAGACCAATCGAAACCAGTTTTAAGGTCCTAACTTTTCCAAGAAGCGTCCACCAAGCATTTATAGCATGTGAAACTCTAATTGGGTGTGGATGGAATAGACAATGAAGACTTCTTAATAGCAGTATGGACTATGATAGGAGTTGTGTACTCATAGAGTCCATTTCAAGCTGAAACCCATTCTTTTGTATTCAATCGAAAGGTTGTTGCAATAGACCTAGACGAGGGAGCAGTTTCATCCACAAGGTTGAAGCCATCTCACACCATATAAAGAGATGGTCACGGGTCTCACTGTAAACACTACACACAACAAGTGAAAGGAACATTGAGTCCCCAATTTACTAACCTTGACTGAATCATAAATCTATTTAGATTAGCTATCTAAAAGGTGAACGAGTGCTTTGGAATGACAGTAAAGTACCAATATACTTTAGGTTGGGAGAGATGGAGTTGTTGTCATGATTTGTTAGTAACAAAATAAGAGATAGATGAGGCTTCAATTTTCCAAGAGTAGTAATCAGATCGTGCATGAGACAAGGGAGTTGGGATGCTAAGAAGAACTCATGAGCACCCGATATCCAAGAGAGAGTATTAGGAACTCGCCAATCAGTACCCAACAAAGCTTGTGAAATTGTGGCCAGCCTGTGAGTTCCAAATCTCTAAGGAGCTAAATGGCCAAAAACTTCATTAGAGGCCCATTGCCAGACCAATTATCAAACCAAAAACTTGCTGCTTCCTCATTTCGAGTTTGGCAGAGAATGAATTGGGACACTAGAGGTCTGAGAGAGCGTAAAGTTTTCCAAATGCTAGAGTCCACAAGATTAATAGAAATAGACCAGGAATTCTTTCTTCTTAGTCTATGTAGATGGTTCCAGGCCACCCAAAGAGATGCAATACCAGAGAACAAAAGCCATATCAAGTTAAGGTTTAAAACCTTATTCCATTGAACAAAATCTCGCAGACCTAGTCCTCCCTCTTCTTTAGGGAGACAAAGTGCAGACCAAGCCACCTTAAGAGTAGCTCTTTTTGAGCAATCACCTCCCCATAGAAATCTGATACAAAGTTGAGTGACTCTTTGTAAGAAAATCTTTGGAAGAGAAAACAAACCCATCCAAATGTTAATTAGTCTGTATATAACTGACTTTATTGACTCAAGCCTACCCACAAAAGAGATGACATTTGTTGTCCAGTGGTTAAACTTCAGCGAGATTTTATCCATAAGAGGTGAGTAGTCACTAACTCTAAGCTTTCTATGCATAAGAGGCAATCTAAGATAACGAACAGTTAATTGACCGTCCAAGAAGCCAAAATCTCGGATGACTGAGATTTGTGCATCATCTAACCCATCTATAAAGAGGGCAGTATTGTCTCTATTAATTTCAAGCCCTGATAAAGAGTTGAAGAAGGCCAGAGCATTAGAGATACATTGAAGAGAGTGGCTTCTTCCTTCAAAAAAGACCATTAAGTCGTATGCAAATGCTAAATAGGTGATTTTCGGATTCATACAGAGAGGGTGATAGCTGATTTGATGAATCTGAAACCAAGTTTTGAGGATGTTGGCTAATACTTCCATGGCAATTATGAAAAGAGAGGAGAGAGTGGGTCTTCCTGCCTTAAACCTCTATGCATTTTAAAGAATCCTTTCATAGAACCATTAATGTTGATAGAGAAAGATGGTGTCAAGATGAATTCAGAAATCTAATTGATAAACAATTCTAGAAACTGCACTGCTCTAAGAATCTGAATTAAGAAGTCCCACCTGAAGATATCAAAAGCTTTCTTGATGTCCACTTTAAGCATTCCTCTCTGTGAGAGATTTTTATAATTGGAGCCATGAACAAGTTCAATTGCCAATAGAATATTCTCTACCAATAGTTTATTCTTAACAAAAGCACACTGTGAATTCTCTATCATATCTGGTAGAAGAGGATGTGATCTTTTTGCTAGTATTCTTGAAATTACTTTGTAAAGAGAGTTACACAACGAGGTGGATCTAAAATTTTTAATCATGTCAGCTCCTGGTTTCTTAGGAATGAGACTAATCACTGTAGAATTCCATTACTTCAATAACTTTCCCGAAGTAAAAAACTCATGCACAACATCAGTAACATTCTGACCAATTATACACCAAGAAGCTCTAAAGAACTCTCCCGAATATCCATCGGGACCTGACATTTTATTGGGAGGACAGTTAAAGAATTCTGCTTTAATATCTGATTCTGAGGCTACTAATTCAGAAAGGCATCTAGCATCAGTAGAACATCTGAAAGTGGTGAAGGACAAGATTGAGTCTAGGTTTGGTTGAGTTAGAGGAGCTAATTTTGTCCTATATAGTGTACTGAAATAATTAACACACTCATTTCCAATTTGGTCCATAGATTCAGACCTCTCAAGAGCCGATTTCGCAGATAGTGAATCTGGTTTTTAGAACAGTTTGTCGCGATGACTATATGAAAGTAAGCCGAGTTATTATCTCCATGCTTCATCCATTTGACTCTAGCTCTTCAGTCAGAAATTCTCCTCTGCAAGAGAGAGGTTTTGCCATTTTCTAAAAATGACTCTTTCAGTTGAAGCATTGTTAGCATTTGCTGACACTTAAAGGCCTCTTGACTAGCAATCAAAATAATGTGAGTATCCTTCATTCTGTACACTAAATCTGAATATTGATGACTATTTAAATCCTTGAATAATCTCTTTACTAGCTTCATTTTCTTGGACATAACAAACATAGCTGACCATGCAAAGTGATTAGAATACAAGAAATATTGTAAGCAAGGCAAAAATTCATCATTGTGCAGGAGGAAGTTTTTGACACTGAACAACTTTTTATCCAACACCTCAGTACCAAAGGATGCAGCTAGGTGAGCGGTCTAAGAAGTCCATTTCTCCAAAGTGACTAAAAAAGAGAGGGAAGTTAATATGCCAATCATCATTAACTAACACTCTATCAAGCTTCTTTTCTATAGGATTCGAATCTTGGCTATTCCACCAATTAAAAGTTGGCCCTTGGAAACAAAGATCAGATAAACCAACATCGAGAAGGCAACTTCAAAATTCTCTCATCCTAGAATTGACTCTACCACTTCCAATAGGACTGTCTGAGGGGTTAAAAGACTGATTAAAGTCACCTAAAACAACCCAAGGATGAGATAGTATTGGTTGGGAACTTGATAGTGTGACAAGCTCATCCTAGAGTGAACATCTTGCGCTATGATGGTTAAAATCATAGATGAAGATACCAAGAAAGACTGTTGAGTTCCTAGAAGTCTAATCATAGTTGTGATCATCTGAGCAGACTTAGCAATAAGTGTAACTATAACGGAATCCTTCCACAGAAACCAAATGCAACCAAGTTCAGCAAACTCATAATTCCCTTCAACATTTGAGCCAGAGAACAATTTATTTAAGATATATCAAGATTCTCCTTTTTAACTCGAGTCTCAATGATACTACAAAATAATGACTTTGCAACACGCATCCAAGCAAACAATTTCCTCCATTTTAAGCTATTATTCAATCCCCTTATATTCCAACACAAGTGGTGATTACCATAGTTAATGAGATGAGGATGGAATAAGACCTCGTCCCATTCTGAGTTACGCCAAATGATTTTTGTGTTTTATAACAATTGGACTCAAAAGATCATTATCTAATGGAACCTTGACATTAACCTTGTCTGCCACAATCTCACCTTTTTCCTCCTCTGAGGAACTTGAATCACTATCAGAGTCTTTATTCTCAGACTCTTCCTCTAAATCGTAGTCCTTTGCTGATTTGGACTCAGAGTTTAGGGAATCGGGTTCAATGACCTGTTTTTCCCTTGGGATTTAGAGAGGTGTATCATGTAAGCTTTGCGTTTAGAAGGCAGGGATGCAGGCTCCATAATCTGCAGAGAGGAAGATTTCTTTCGAGGCAGTGATATTGAAATAGATGTAGCTTTCTTTTTAGAAGTACATTTGGACGGATTTTTGTCTTTTAGAGGAGGATCTAGGAGGTCAAACACTAGAGAGACCTCAGATAGGGTTAGACGAGCTTGAGGCTTAATCGGTTTATCCTTAAAAGTTTTAGGAGCCTTAGTTTTATCTTTCTTACTAGACTTGGCCTTACCCTTAGTTGTGGTTTTGGTTTTGTCCTGAGATTTTCCTTCAACCTTATCCTTAGGTAGTGATGGCCATTGATTCTTGGGGGCTTTACTTAAGCTGGGGCAGGTATCCTAAGAATGACTAGTTGACTTACTATTGGAGCCGGATATAGGGCAGTTGGGCACCTACAAACTGTGTGACCAACCTGTTGACAATGTGTGCACATCAAAGGGAGCCAAGGACTAGAGACAGAGACTTTATGAGTTTTCCCTGACTCGGACATGACATTCACTATCTCTGAAAAAGATTTCTACATATCAACTATTGTGTAAACACGAGCAACCTCCATGTGAATCATGCTTGCAGTATTCGGATGAAGGAACACTGGTTGATCGGCACTGCTTGCGATAAGCTCAATCCCCTCAACCAAGAAAAAATAAGCTGGGACGTTTGCAAAATCAATCCATATCGGAGCTTCTTTAACTCAGGCATAACTGGATCCAAACCAGGTTTCATTTGGCAAAGAACAAAGCTTGACCCTCAACATGCCACATACTTTGCCCAAGAACACGCTTCCTAATAATTGGACAAGGTATCTTGATCAACATAGATTTAGGTCATGCTTTAGAAATCGAGATGTCCTTTGCTTTCTTACTCCATATATCATTTAAGATAACATGAAGAGCCCCCATGAAAGGAGGATTTCCTGACAATTACAAAGTTCTCCCAAGCTTTCTTGTTTTTGTGAATCACAGAGTTTGGAACCTTGATGCAAATCTCACCAGATTCTAGGATGAAAGGTTCACCTTTCTTAGTTAACCTCTTCGCTGGAACTTTCACACAATCTCTCCAAAATGATTTGGAAGTGTCCGATGAAATTACAATTCATGAATTTAGGGTTTCACCAATTTGAGCTACTGGAATAGTAGACTTAGAAATTTAGGTCTTCAGAGAAGAAGTCTTCAAAGAAGGAGTGGGTTCTGCTGAGTTAACAAGAGTAATTTCAACAATTTTAGGTGAAAGAGCTGGAAAAAAGGAAGTTACTACAGATCCAGAAGGAGATTGCGAAATAGGTTCGACAGGAGGCAGTGCATCAGAAAGAGGCTGTGTTACGGCCTTCTTGGGAGACGACGGAGACCTAGAAGGTGGCAACCATTTTTTCTTCTTCAACATGACGGTGATGGAGCAAGGAAACAAAACGAGAGAACGAGAGAGCGAGAGAGATTTTAGAGAGAGAAGTTGGTAATTTTTGTTGTTCACATCTTTCTTTTGTGCATCTATCTTCTTTTTTGTGTAGCTTATTCACTGTTTTTATGGATTATACTAAAATGATATAACTCATCCATACGAGGTTTTATTAGATAGTCTCTTTAAGAATCGGATTCAACCATATTACATTTTTTGTTGTCAACCAACACATCAATAAAAATATCAAAAAGGTGATAGAATGAGTTACGCTACTAAACCATTAGGTGACTCTCTAGAAGAACGAGCGAAAGCATCAACATTATAATTTAGAAAACACGAGATTACATAAAGAAAGAAAGCACTAAAAATAGACTTCAACTTATGAAAATCCTCCTGATACGGTTAGAAGGCCGGCCAATCTTTTGGGTAGAGGAGCAACTTCAGAACATCTCAGCAATCTGTAGCTAACTCCACTTCTAAGAAATGGAAAGAGATCAGAGATTCCATGGCTCAAAAATCAGTTTCCACCTCAGAGTGCAATGCCGAGAGACTTCATCGAATTTGTCGTGCTCGCGTACAACCTCCAAATGTAGTGTGTGGAAAACAAACACAACCCAGGCTAGTGAAAAGGTCTGAATTTTTCCAAGAGGCATCGATAAAACATCTATAACCCGTAAAAGTCTGGTTAACAGTCAAAGGTAGAGACACCTCTGACCAAATCGAATCTGAGCTTCGTGATCCTGGTTGGCTTGCATGATTTGTTTGATGCGTAGCTTGTGTCCATTTTGTCACATCTTGCTCTGCCTGGGCTAGCAACTCCTGAGGGTCTATACTTGTCCCAGAAAAGTAATTCTTATTTCTAGCTTTCTAGAGAAGTCATATCTGCCACGGGAAAATTTTAACATTCATAGAATCCGGAATTCTCGAGAACAAAAAGTCAAAATTGTACCAAATTAAATTCCCCAGGAAAACATCAACATGTGAGAGAATGGAAGATAACGCCCATATTTGAACAGCCGGAGGACAATCAAACAGAACATGATTAATAATAGTCTCTTCTTCGCCCCCACATCTGCAACCATATTACATTTAGATTTGTATTTCATTAGCAAAAAAAATTTGATAAATTTAAGGCTAATAAGTAATATTACCTATGTTTCATAATATAAATTGTTTTGCTTGAATGCAGATTGATTAAGAAAATTTTTACTTTTTATATTTTCTAAAAAAGTTCATTATTTTAAATGTTGAGGAAATGAAAAAAAAAATAGGTTAAAAGAAAATAATAAATAAAAAGATATATAAAGAACTGAATGTGTGTTTACATTTTATTTTGGTTTTTGCAAAACAATTTATATTTTGAAACAAATAAAAAACTCTAAAACAATTTATATAATGAAACAGAGTAGTATATATTGGGATATAGTACGTTATTTGTATGAATTGTGAATAATAAGTAGTGGTTAAATACATCGTTCACTGTAACTCTATGGCCACATCAATCAGTTTTTTATGCAGTGATAAATAGTATATAACTAAGATATTATTTACTTTTGTAATCGAGATTGAAATCTAATATTATAATGTTCACTCAAAAGTTTGAAGCATGTCATATATTGACATGCTAAAAGTGTAATAGGTGCCTTGTTAGACGGCATAGCCGTGGAACTACTTACAGCTCTTTCTTCCCAATATATGATAAATCAATTAATATAATTTGGTCAACATACTTTTGAGTTGACATCACCCGAGAGAATAAAAAACATAGAAACAAATAAAATTCAGAAGTAGGGATCGGCAGAAGCTAAATAAAAAATATGTCAAATCAGGTCGGGCTACTATATACCGGTTTTGGTTAACTATATATAGCGAGACAATGACTTTAAACTTTGTGGGCTTAATGTGATCCCTTCCATCTTTAATCACATCCTATTTTTATTACTTTATTTTGATAAAATTTTAACATTTTTATTACTTTCTAAATATTTTCTAATATTGGAGTAATATAGTAGAACAACTAAAGATTTACGTATAATATATTATATGTTATTTTTTATATAAAAGGAATAATAATGTATTACATGATTACAACATATTCTTAATTAACTTCACATATATATATGTATCAGCGTGTGTATAGATTATAGATGCATATACTTAAGCAGTAAATTGTACAGAGCACACGTCGTTTGGAACATAAAGACACATCTCTGTCGTTACGATTACTTATGCCTCTTCTTGAAATAGGCCAGTTTCCGTACGGTTAAACAATGCAAGTTAATCCATGACATCAGAAAACCAATAGAAACATGTAATATCGAGTTTACTCATTTTTTTGTCTGCCAGATCAAGTTTGAGATTCCCCCACCTCCTCACCTCTCTCTTTCCACATACATTTATATATGTGTGCATATACTTCTCTGTGCGATAGATATATGCTCGATGCCATTGACTCTCCAGTTTTAACCATATAGGCTACATGATATAGAGAACCCTGACCACACATAACAATTAACAATGTCAAAGTTATACATGCATTTTCCTATTGATTATTTTCTCGAAATCATAAAATTCAAATGAATAGTTGAAAAGGTTTACACTATTTGCTGTCCAACATTTAATTCCTTTGTAATCTAGACAGTTTGCTCATACTTTAATATCTTCGGTATCTTGTTGCTTCAGGGTTTGCAAATGGTTCCTTATCTATTTTGTCAACATTTATATATATATATATAAGTAGAACTCTTACAAATACTTTCGATTCGTGTAGTTTATTTTATAATGAATTATGAAAACACCACAAGTATTCAAAATACTTTGAAAATGGCACTTTCAAAAATTGCTTACAGATTTAGGCATTTTAAGATAATTATATAAAAAAGTTCAAAAAATAATAATTTGAAAATAAAAATCATATCAAATGGTAGACTCAACCCTTTGGATTTAAATCATCAATGTTGTACAATTATTAGAAAGTGATATATTTCAACGTAAAAGTTTTTAGTATTGATTTTACACTCCAAGACCTTTTTCTATACAAGGGTTTGTTCTCTATCTATTTTTATACAAGGAAAGTACATCTGTATAATATGGAAAAAAATATAAATGTATCGTAATATCTCATTTAAGGTGGAGAGTGAAGATCAAGAACTCCCAGCTTGAGCAAAAAAACTGAAAAATTAGGCTTGTCTAAAGCCTTTGTAAGTCTGTAGCTAGTTGTTCCTTCGAGGAGACATGTTGTGTAGCAATTACACCCTTTTGAATCTCATCTCTAGTGAAATGACAATCTACTTCCACATGTTTTGTCTTTTTGGAAACAAAGATTTGAACTTAAATGCATAGCTGAAAATACTATCATAATGAAGCATTATTGGAGATTCAAAATTGATGCCAAAGCAGAGTAGAAGATTTGTCAACCATAAGATTTCTTGCACCATATCATATATAGCTATATATTTGATTTCAGTAGGTGAACGAGAAACTATGTCATGTTTTCGAGTTTTCCAAGAGACTCAAGAACCACTGAGTTGTATTAACGAAGCTATCAGAGGTCATCTTGTTAATGGACAAGCAGTCTAATCTGAACCACTCCAAGCATCTAACACAAGTTGTTGTCCTGCACAAAAGAGTATGCCATGTCTCATTTTCCACTTTAAATATCAGACCACTCTCAGTGCAGCCTCTTAATGATCATCTCTTGGTGATTGCATAAATTGAGAGAGAACATACATAGCATATGAAAGTTTAGGTCTGGTTACCGCCAAGTAGATCAATCTGCCCACTAATCTCATGTACTTGGTTGGTTCAGCAAGTAAATCACTTTCTAAGAGTGCTAGTTTGTGATTCTGATCCAAAGGAAACAATACCGGTTTTGCACCAAGTTATCCTGTTATAGTGATAATGTCAAGACTATACTTGCGTTGACATTAGTAAATGCCTTTGTTGTTCCTTGCTATTTCGAGACCCAAGAAATACCTTAAGTGACCCAAATCTTTCATCTTAAAGCATTCACTAAGATTTCCTTTGAGATCTTCAGTATCCTGAGGAGGGCTACCAGTAATTATCAAATCATCCACATAGACTAAGACATGTAATTGTACGCCATTTTGGTCATAACCATAAAGAGAGTGATCAGGTACACTTTGGCTGAAATTGTACTCAAGTAGTATCATGATAAGTTTATTGAACAAGAACCTAGGAGCTTCAAGTATGCCATACAGAGATTTACGTAATCTACATACCTTAGTCTTGTCTAAGCATTGAAAACCAGGTTGTAAACGCATATATACTTCATCCTCTAAGTCATTGTGAAGGAAAGCATTGTGCACATCCATTATATGCGCCTCCCAGTCACGTGCAACCACTATCTCAAGAAAGCATCTCACCGTAGTCATCTTTGCTACTAGAGAAAATGTTTCAGTATAATTTTCTCCTTCAATCAGGTTATTGCCAAATACCACCAATCGAGCTTTGTGTATATCGATTGTACCGTCAAATTTGTATTTGATGCAGTAAATCCACTCACAACCTAGTGATTTATTTCCTACCGGTACAGTTTCAACTGTTCACGTGCTTGTGTCCTCAAGAGCATCAATCTCATGGCTTATGGCCTAGATCTTCCATAGCTTGTTTATATGATTATGGAACCATGTTTGTTGTTAGTGCAGCAGGAAAATGCTGATAATGTTCTGAGAATGCTTCAGTAGAGAAAAATTCTTTGAGTGAATAACAAGATGTGTCATGAATTATATTAGGTGCAAAGTTACATAGGCGTGTTGATATCACTTTTGTACAGTGACCTCTACTCAGATTTTTAGGTTGTTGTTCTTCTAGTACAACAATATTCTCAGTAGCAAGACGATCAATTTCTGTGTTTGGCGGTGGCATAACAGATATAACCCCCTTCCCCTTGATCTGGAGAGTCTTCCAAACACACTTCAATACCGTGTTGTTCATGTGACACTTTAGGTGGAGAGAAATTCTATAACATATGAGAGTAAGATGACGTCCTAGGTGAAAGGGAAACATCTAACTCTGCAACATCATTGTGAATTTGAAGGACATCTATAGGTGGCACTTGTTGTTGTTCCCTTTTCATATTGACTGGATCATCTTCATGTATCGCGAGAGGAGAATTAGACAGAGCTGATGTTTCTAGAGTTACTTCCAATTCACGATTTTGAAATGGGAAAATATGTTAACGGAATAAAACATCCTGTGATATAAGTATCTTCTTCTTAGCAATATCATATACTCTCTATCCCTTTTTCCTCTTTGCTCAAACTTATCTCCTTTGTGATTTTTGTTGTGCACATAACAAAAAGAACAACCAATACGGAGGTGTTGTATCAGTGGGGGCCGATCATAAATCATCTGAAATTGCGTTTTTTCTTGAAGAACCTCTGTTAGAGTTCTGTTTATCAAATAGTATGCTGCAATAATACACTCATCCCAGAATTTTGTAGGTATATGACCTTCAAATCAGAGACCTCTTGCCAAATTTAATATATAGTGGTGTTTCTATTCTACACGGCCATTGTGTGGGAATTTGTTGTACATGAAGTCTTTTGAATGACTCAATTATCTTAAAAAACTTCTGTTAGAGCGATGAGTTCTCTCCCATTGTCACTTCAGATTCTCTGAAATTTTGTGTTAAATTGTCTTCAACTAACATAAAAATTAGATTACCTTTGTTGGAGCTATCTGTTTAGTTTGCAAGAGGTTAACCAAACTGATCTAGAATAGTCATCCACAGTTGTTAGAAAGTATTGTGTTCCACATATAGTTTTTTTTATATGGCCCTTATAAATCACAATGAATCAACTCCAAAGCATAGCTTGTTTCATTTAAACTGGAAGGAAACACATCACGAGATTTTTTAGCACGTATACATATCTCACATACTTTTGTTTCAATAACATTAAAATTTGACAAATCTGAAATAGATAAAAACTAAATTGCTTTAGAAGAGGGATGACCCAAGTATTTATGTCACTAAGCCCAATCTTCATGTGTAGCTCTTGGTTCTAGCGCTTGTGCAACATCCAAGCTCCAAAAGAAATAAAGTCCCTTGTTTTCCTCACCCACCCTAATAAGGGTCCTCATGGTGCGGTCCTGAATAGTGCATAACATATCAAATATCTCGAAGAAACATTTCCGATCCCTAGTCAACTATGAGACAAATATCAAATGACAATGTAATTTTCCACTTATAACACATTTTCAAGACTGATTTCCAAGCTTAATCTAATTGTGTAATGTTAAACTGAAACAGTGTACCGACCATCATGTAGCTTGATTTTAACTGGATGCATAGCAGTAGAATATGTAGAAGATTCTAAAGAACCAGTCATATGATTTGTTCACCTCTATCAATAATCCAAGATTGGGTTAGAGACATATCAGTTAAACGCTGAGGCTGACTTTATTTGTATTCATTGAGGAGACAAACCAATGTTTTCCATTGCACATTTGTAAGACCACTGAAGCCATGTGTTTCTCCTGTACGTAAGAGTGAAGGAGTCACAACCATTAGAGCAACTGAAATTGCATTTACAGAGACTGTGTCTTTGCCATGTCGTATTGGAGTTATTGTAGACGCATGCCAACTTGTTATTGGTTTTGATCTTGGGTGATCACCCCACCACTCTGGATATCCTATCTGTCAAAAGCACTACTCAATTTTGTGGCATGTTCATCCACACGTGGAGCATAGAACGTTTCTATCATGATCATTTTGCATAGTTTGTGAGTTATTTGTACATCAAAACTCACTCCATCAGATTGCTCTGCATATGTTTTAACTCCCAGTCTCGAGTCCCCTTCTTGAGTCAGAGTATTGAATGCATCATCGAGAGAAGGAAACGAGGGTCGTGAGAGTAAAGCTGAGTGAGTAGGTGTGTACACATCATCCAGTCCTCTTAAGAATTTGTGAACTCTATCTTCTTCACGTTATTTTTCTAATTTGACATTGAGATTGCAAGTACACGCTCCACACTTGCAACTCTTGGAAGGCTGATAATCGATCAACATAATCTAGAGTTTCTTGAGATGATTGTAATTTTTCTCAATTGTCTATCCATTTTGCCTTGTTGTAGCAATCTCTATTTTTATCCTCTATATTTTGGTGCCACTCTTCAAAGAAAACAACTTTTGTATGTGCTATCAAAGATCACTTGCAACATCATGGTGGAAAAGATTAATGTGCACACTAGGATCAATCATGAGTTTTATCCAGGGAATGACCAAAGCGTTATTGGTCCATTAATCTTCTACATCGGGTGAGTCTGGTGCAGGTTGTCTTATAGTACCATCAACAAACCCAAATTTCTTCTTTGTCTTTGATGTTAACCTTAAATTAGCCAACCACTCATCATAGTTCGAACCTCGGAGTAACGGTTGTGAAATGATACAGTCGGGATTGTCACTGGCTGTCAAATCATAAGGCGAAATTGTGCGGTGTTGAACCACAATTGTTTCACGAGGACTCTCATTCCGTAACAAAGTTTACGCCATTGTTTTTGGTAAATTTTATACGAAGAAACGGTGAATCTAAGAAAAATGAAGTTCTCTCAGCCACCACTTTTAGAGAAATCTTATGGCTCTGATACCATGTCAGAAGATAATAAGAATGTAGAAGTTTTCAATATTGATTCTAGGTTCCAAGACTTTTCTTTATAAAAGAGTTTGTTCTCTAAATTATCTTTGTACAAGGAAAGTAAATATGTACAATGTGAAGAAAATATAACTTTGTATCGTAATAATATGCATAAACTTTTTATAACTAAAAACAATGAGTAAACTACATGTTATTATTTTTGGTCAATAAATATTCATCTTTGTAGTTTTTACACCGAATTTTGATTTTATAGTCATGTAATCTAACATACTATTGTTTCAAAGATATGAGAGGTTTGGGTTGTATACCTAGTTACAATCTAATTGTCATGACAAAAAAATGAGGGAACTAGATTTTTTTATTTGAAATTTATGATTAGAAAAATCAAAAGAAAATGAAATATGTACATAGTAGTTGATAAAAACTAGAAGCGTTGATAATATGTGAACCAATAGTATAAATCCTCATATATTAAGGTTCGAACTCCCTATCTAGAATATTAGGAGATGGAATAAAAATCTACTAGGATAGTTAAAAAGAAACGAACTAGAGGGAAGCTGAATATGCAAAGAGGAAGTTTACTAGTAAGGGGAATTCAGCTGGCATCTAACAGTCTCCATATGGATCTAGTTACATACTTTTATTTATTTATATATATTGGACGGACATTCTTTTTTTTTTTTTGATTTTGAACAAACCAATCGATGAACCAATTCCCTCCAATCCCAAACCACACAGCTAGCTTCAGGCCAAAGTAGCTGAGAGTTCTAGATGAGCTCAGATAAAGGCTGTTCCAATCTCACTACACATTGTAGTATCATATATTATCAACACAATCTCTCTCTCCCTCTCTCTGACCCATTTGTCCTTTTCTCTGTCCTCTCGTTGTTCTATATATTATATAATTTGCAAAAGCTTTATTTTTTGCTTACAGTAATCACTTCCATTGAGTATCCATAAATGGAAACTTTGTTAAGTGTTCACCTTTTAATTTATATCCCAATAGTACACGTCCATCATGGTCCCTCTTTCATCTTCTAACTACGGTAACTTTTCTCTTAAATGAATTGATTTAACATCATTTGGTATCTGCAATTCAGTACGATAATTTTTATAATGTTATATTTATTCCGCACTAAAATCGAGCACAACTTAAATCATATACTACTGTTAGATATATATATCAATAAAAGGCATAAAAACAAATTCCGGCCGATTCATTCTAACTAGATCCTAATTTGTCATTTCAACTAAAATTCGACTAGAACAATAAAAAGCAACAAACGAGTCATTATAATAATAATTTCACATGTAGGCTTACTTTTAGACAATTTCAAGATCCTTACTTTCACGGCGACCAAACAAATTACAAAATAAGAAAACAACACAAGAAAATAATATGAAAAGCAGAGGAAATCTGTCTAAATTCAGAGTGAGTGATGATCTTGAAACCGATTGATGGGCAACCGAAGAGAGTGATCCAAACGCTGGCGTGAAGCGTCAGTATCACGGCCATGTGGCGGTTCGAGTGGCGCGCGGATGCTGGCAGAGCCACGGTTAGGGAAACCAGTCTGACCAATGGGTGCACCAATGCAAGTATAGCTTGCTTCCACGGGACCATCGGCCAAGTAATTAACAGTGGTAGTGGTAGGGTGATTAGGATTTGGAGAGATGCTTCTGCTTCCTCTAAAAGATTGGCTTAAGTAGTAGTCGTTAAAGTGATTGTGAGGAGAATATTGGTTTGAAGAGTATGGATAAGGCGGCTGCGGCGGCATCGGTGGTTGCGGAACCAAGTTTGATGTGGAGCTTCCAGGGTATAGCATTGGTGATGAGTAAACGGACCGGTATATTGTTGGATCTGTCGTATGATAGCTGCCGATAGTACCAAATATCATTCATATGATAATAAGCACAATTAGTAACTCATATATTATAACTTAGAAGTTTAAATTAATTAGGAGGAAAAAAGAGTAGTACCCGAATGGTGAAATTCCAGATGGAGTTAAGGTATCGTTACGGTATACCAATTGACGAGCTTGGTTCAATGTCTCGGTCTCCCTCTCTTTTAAATTAAAAGAAAGTACAATAAACAGGTAATTAAAGTCGTAAAATGCAATTAGCTAAATGACATATACTTGTATGGATGTGATGTGACATCAATCATTTATCAAAAGACAAAGAGTTGTATAAAATTGGGTTTATTTGCACGAACTAAAAAGTGTGAATATGAAATGTGGGTTATATGAAAGTTAAAAGAGGTTGAAGGAGAAAGTAATAGATGTATAAAAATAGACATGCCTTGTCGGTGGCGATTCATGTGCCCACCAAGAGCTTGGGATTTGCAGAACTTGAGTGAACAAAATCGACACTCATACACCTTCCCACTCTCATCCTTCCCTTCTTTACTTCCTTTCTTCTTTCTTTGACCTAATCACCAAACCTTTGACATTTATTCACACTAATACAATTGAAACAACCTTTAGTATTCAAGATTTCTAATTATAAGATATAATATAAAACGTTAAAACTGTTAGGGTTTTTCATGGTATGCCTACCAGAGGAAGAACCTTCTTCGAGGACTTGCTTATTGCTATCTTTAGAAAAATCATCTGGAAGATTATTGAGGTCTAAGTAGTTCTCCTCATGCCCCCTGTAAAAGTACACAATAAAGAAAGTTTGAATTGGAGATTAACGGAATTGAGAAAGTAATTAGTTTCGTGGTTCGTAGCTAGGGTACATACATAGTGAGAAATATGAGATTGGCGTGAGATAAGACTTCCAACAAAGAGCTATAACTTATGAGAGTATATATTAGAAGACTTTCAGTTGGAGGCTGCACAAAAGGATTGAGAAGAAAAACGTAGAGAGTAGTAAAAGTTAAAGAAGAGAGGCTCGAAAGTTTTCTATCAGTTTATCTGCCACAAACCCTCCCAACTCTTTCTCTCTCTGCGTATGAAAACTAAATGAACAAAAGAGACCTTAAAAAGATGGAGAGGTCATGTGGGCTTTGAGGGAGTTAATTAATTAAACTAAAGAGAAAATGTTTGTGTTTGTGTTTGAGTTTGAGTTTGAGTTTGTGTTTGTGTGTCTATGTGCATGTATGTGTGTGTGTGATGAAAGAGAGAGATGAGAGGGACATTTCCTGAGTGAAAGGAGATGCTAGGGCTACTACCCTAGAGAACCCTATTACTGTGCAATTAATTCATGTTAAAAAAGACAAACTCTTAATTTTTTTTAAGAACCTTTTTCGTTTTGAAAATCAATGAATTTTGGACCTTTTATTCTATATATTTTGTTTTTACCAGTGAATATTATATATATACTGAAAATCAAATACACTATACAAGTCTCTTTTCAACTTATTTGTAGTTAACAAATCAAATATACGTTTTTGGTCTAGTGATTTTCTAATAAAGAGATTATGAGTTCAAATCCATTTAGGATTTAGGACAAGTGATTTACGTATTAAATGCGATATTATCAATTGTTGGTTTTGGTCACTAGGAGAGACTTTGAGTCAAAGTCCAAAACTATTATAGTTTATAAAATAAAATAAAAATTCGTAAGAAATTAATTTTTAGATTCTTTGGGTCATCAAGGAATTATAAACTTTAAGTCCATGATCTTTTAATTCTCTTCATTAATTTTGATCAACCTAAAAATTTCAGCATAGCATAATGAAAGGAAATGGTAAGTGTAATTAGCTGTGGTACTTGTCAAATAAACTATAATCAAAAAAGATAACTTTAACAAGATTTAATAATAATATCAAGGTGTCTTAAAAGAAAACAAGAGTAGTACTTTGTCAACAGTACTGAATTAAATGTAGAAAGACACATCTAGCGAATCATTGTCTCTTGATAAAAAAACTTTCATGAAAAATTTGCAGCTAGAAGATGGTCCTTGATGAACTTGTGATCCTCACTTAAACACAGAGAGAAAGAACCAAGTAACTAAAAGAGAATAGATTTTATACTTTTAAGGACAATCCGAGACATGGCTAGTTTTATGGTCCTGCTTCTTTGAACATTACGTTTTGAGAAGTTTTACAATAAATATTTGTATATAAATGTAAGAAAATTTTGTGAGCTAGCAATGGTCCCCATTTAGAGAGATACTTTAATGTAATGTTATATAGCTAGGCCTCTCCTGAGGCAATCACATCAACACACAAATTTCTTTCAAATTGTTTTTTGTACCCTAGGGTTTTGCAATTTGGGACATGCAAGTGTTGCTTTCACTTAACTAATTATTACGATACTTTTGTGATCTAACTTGGATATTCATGTGTTTTATTATCCCTTATCTTTCTTCCATTACCTTTTTTTGCTCAATATCACTTTATTAATCTTGTGCTTTTATATATTAGACCAATTCATCTAATTCCCTCCATACCACAAGCTATCAATATTGTATAAATATCTTGCATAACTAGCACGAGATCGATGTAAGTTGTATAACAGATCTAGTCACAACCAAACCTATATCGAATTGGTTTGGATTCATATAAAAACAAATTTCATATTGAAAGTTGAGTATATAACTTTGCATCTTTTTGCCCAAAACCATATGCTAGAGATGAGACCATAAGTGGTTATTTTGTGTTAAATTGTTATATATTACAAAGTTATGATCTGAGAAAAATCTCAATGTGTAGCATATAATCTATGAAAATGAAGTACAAACCCATTTTTCATAGACATGACTTGGTTCCTTACATAGTTACATAATTAGGTTTGTGGCATCCAAACCATTAAGCATCTAACGGAAGTAACATTTTACAGCCATGGAAGCATGTGAGTCACGTGACAAGTGGTTCGAAGGTCAAAACTTGAAAAATAAAATAAAAAGTATGCTCGTGGCGACCTACAAAAAAACATGGAGAAATCTAATATTTTTCTAAAAGACAAGCCTAACACCGTTGTTTCACGACGTTATGTTTATATGATAATCAGTATGGATGGTGACGGACGATTTTGATAATTTCAAGTTCATCAAATTATATGTAAAGTGAAGTCCAATAATAGACCACCCTTGTTAGGATTTTTTTTGGAAAAAACTGTCAACCCAACTTTGAACTTTTTAAAATGGTTCAAAAAAATATTGAATTTTTGATTGGTAAAATTAATCGCGAATTTTTATTGAATTACTATATAAATCTCAAACTTTTATTGATAAAGTCATTTTAACTCCACTGTTATTATTTACTGTTGCAGTTAAAAGATTTTTATTTGTGTAACTTCTTTTCCTTTCTTCGAAATTTACTTTCTCCCAACCCAGAATTAAAAATTTACCATATCCAAATCTGAAATCGAAACTATTAATATTGAAACCAAAATTGAAAATCCCATATACAAACTGTATCTCGTACTGCAATGTCTAAAAATATCGAGAAAATAAATGTAATTAGATAAAGAAAGAAACTTAGCAAAGGGGCATCTTCTATGGTAGCACATTCACATGAATGAATGATAATAGAAAAAATTAACTAATATAACCTATTTTATTTTATATATTAGTAAGATAACCTCTTTTTTTCAAATTACTTAGATAACCTACTTTTTTCAAATATACCTATTTTACCCATTCACTTCAAACATTCTTTATAATTTTTCTAGTTTGTCTTCAATTTTTCCAGAAACAAAAGCCTATTCTTCTAGTTT
>OVBA01003201.1:0-29274 GCA_900406435.1 Lepidium aucheri | reverse complement strand
AACTCTCTCAAAACATAAACCTTGCTTTCTAAAGTCTTAAGGAACAAACCTTCTTAGCTCCCTATTTATAGAACTATGCTAACTCCCTATTCCTACTTGGATTTAATTTACATAAATCTTATCCTTTTATTTGGTCTTATCTCTAGAAACTAACTCTTTCTAGAAATAACTTGATGCCCAAGTTTGGAATTATCCAACATTGACGTCAAGACCCGTAATCACCACACACTTGCCAGGCGACCAGAATTGTTTCGAACCATTGCCGTAATGCCGAGATCTTTCAACACAGTAAACGGAGGATGCAAGATGTCAAAACCTTCGTTGAAGAGGAAATTGTAAGAATATTTTCCGTTATGTTTGGCCGATGTGTTTTTCGGTTTAATTATAAAGTTTAAGTTCATATTAAAGTTATGATTTTAGTATAAAAGATGATACCGTGATGGATCGGTTTCGATTAATGTATTAGAATTGGGTGTATTGATAACCTTTCTCCCTTGCCAAATTATATTGTATTTGGTCTTCTCTATGTAATGGATCAAGGTTAGTTTTTCTTCTTCTCTAAGAAATTGTTTTGGTTGTTGAATTAACACAAATCTAGAAACTTGGGACAAATTTTCGTAAATGAAAATCAATAAATTTTTGATAATAGAAATATGCCAAAACAATGGGAAGCATCAGAACCGAAGAATTGTCATAGCATCGAGCAAACCGGTCACCGGAGAAATGGAAGCAAAAACGGCTGCTAAACTTTTGGCAATTTAGGAAGAAGAAATCGACGTGCGTGGTAACAACACACGATTTCGTGAAAACAGTATATTGGATCTTGTTCGGTTACATCCGCATGTATCTTACAGTTGTGGTTCTGCACAATTAAATGTTAACCGCGTTAATACTTTGTTTGCTCACATACAACATTATAAATAGTTACCAGCCTCTTTTATATATATATATATTAATTAATTGCATGTATTATTATCTTGTACCTTTCATAGTTCACCTATCCACTAGTCAGTATCAATCTCTTCTGCAACAGAAATACATGTGTATACCAAGTCCAAAAACATTTATATTTGCAACAGTATATAATACAAATGAACGTATATTTACGTCACGGATAAATACATTTTGTAGAAAAAAATACATAATGTAAAGAAATGTAAAATTTCTCTGTGGATGAGCATAACATCATAAGTGAATTTTATAATTTATATATAATTAAAATATATAAGGTGGAACATTTCAATCTAAGTTTGGTTCACTTGGTCAGGCTGATGAATAAGAGAAGCTTGTATTTCTTCAAGTGATAATCCTTTGGTTTCTGGAACTAGTAACGAAATAAAAAGTAACGCTGCTGCACTAATACCCCCAAATATGTAAAATGTTCCTGTTACATATTTTTAAAAAGTTAAACAATAAACTCTATATCAGTGACAGAAATACAAAAACTGTAAAATTCTATATGAAATTCAACTTAAAATGTATAGAATTTTATAAATGTATTTGATTGTGTTCCAAAATTAAAACATAATTTATCCAAACCAGCTAATTAATTAGTCTTAACTTTCGGTATATTTTAGGAAGAAAGGAAAGAGATGTGTCGGGATCATAAAACGTAAAGATGTTAATAACAATGATATTTTAAATCCTAATTTCTAATGATATTTTAAACATAATTTTTCGTGTTGAGTTCGATTTTTCAGTCCAAACGGCAAAATTCATCAAAAATCCATATGAAAATAGGTATTTTCGACAGATTACATACAATTTTTTGTTGTTGGAACTAGGTCATATGGATTTCAGAAAACCGTAAATTATAAAATCTATAACCTAAATGAAGAAATTGAAGCAAGGAGAAGATTAAGATACCTTGAGTGCTCCATTCGAACAGAAAGTTGAAAGCGTAAGTGACGACTGAACTAAATGAAAATGAAGCTAATGTAACTAAGCTCCCTGCTGATACTTTTATATTTATTGGAAATATCTGCATCAATATACCAAATTCATATTTATATCAAATTCTATCTTTTATTTTGTGTGTGTGAAAATAAAACTTTGAGCTAATTAAGTAAGTACCTCAGACATAATTACCCAAGGGAGACCTCCCAAGCCTATTGCATAAGTTGCAAAATATAGCTGCCAATTAAAAAACAAACTCAATATTGCTTTTTATATTGAGAAAAACGTAAATATTAATGTGGCAGATGGTATTTAGTATAGTAGTAGCTACTAAATTTATTAAAGGCAGACACACTTACATAACCAAGGATTGAGTATCACTGCTTATGTTATGTAGTAACTTGGCAAATGGGCCGTAGTTTAGTATTGACAGAAAAAAAATATCTAAAGAGTGTATGAAAATAGATAAAGATGTTTTACCATAATGCAAATAAACGTTAAGATTGGAGTTAGTTCCGGAAGCAAATTCATTTTCTGCTCATAACCAAAAAAAAAAAAAGAATTTATTAAATAAATAAGTTATGTGAAGAATATAATGAATTACAAAACATAAATAATGAAGATAACCTGTAATGTGAAGGCGACACCAAGAAACAAGCACGTAATGCTCATTCCAAATGCTGAAGTCTGTCCAAAATACGTAAATAAATTAAATATCAAACAGATTTAAGATTTTCTATTTAATAAAGAAGAATTTTTATTTTGTTTTGATAAAGACTTATTATCAGTGAAAAAGAATTGTGTTATTAAAAATAAAAAATAGGGAAAATGTGCATACCAACAAGAGAGGTCGTCTGCCCCATTTATCGACAAGAATAACACCAATCATGCTCTTTGGTATCTGCCAGTTTGCCATAAATACTATTTAATGCTTACAAAAGTACAAAATGAATTCGAAACTCGTGGTATAAAGAGTTTCATTCAAGTGAAATAGTTTTCTAGTTGAATAATAATCAACTTCAAAACATATAGTTTGATTTTATGCAAAGTGTTCTTAGTTTATTGGTATTTGATAAGTCTACTAAGTCAAACATCATTATATAATCACGAATCGAATCCTACTATATATATTTTATAGGAATTTGGTTAATAGGTGATTAGTTGCGACCAATATTAAAAAAAGAAATTGATTTCATAAATGGGGTATCCATATATAGTCGATAGAAAATTTAACAAAAATAAATCGAACATTTTTTAATATAGAAATTTCATAAATTTTTAAAAAGTTTACTATAATGTCGAGTTTTATAGTAATGTATAACAACGGATTCAAAATTTAATAAAGTTTGGTTTCATTATATATATATATATTGATGAAAAAAAAATAGTTGTTTTCTTTTGGATAAAGTCCATATATATATATATATAGTTAAAACAAAATTAAGAAAGAAATGTATATAATTAGTTATTTACCACGAAGAGGCTTAGCATCGTCGTTCCAATGGCCACCGGAAAACCTGTTTTGACCCCAACACATTTTGTTAAAATAAATATTAATTAAAATGGATACATAAGTCATGGTTAATATTTTGTTTAAGAATTTCCTCCCTGAGTAATTAGCAAGTTAATGTAATCATTATGCCAAATATATATAGCTAATTGATTAGTATAGTAAGATATAGTTATTTCTAAAACAAAGTCTTAATAGAAAAAAGAGTCGGATAAAAACTGAAAATATATAATATATTCCCTTTTTGGATTGATATATGTTTTTGGATTTTCAACATTTATTATTTAAAAAACAATAAAAAAGAGAGAAGAAATAAAATAAACGAGGACAAAACAAGAAATGATTAATCAAATATGTATTGGAAATGGTAAGAAATATGTGGTTTGATTTGCTTTTCCACAAATTGTTTTGTAAATAATATGTCATCTTTTTTAATTGATATTTTAATATAATTTATATGCTGAACAAAAAAAATTATTTGTCCTTATTCTAATTTGGCATTAGATAGTAAGTTTGAATCTCACTCAACTTCAATTAGAGAATTTTGGCTATATATGGGGTTTTGTCTATCCAATTATTGTTAACAAAAAACAATATATTGGTAATTGAAAATATATACTTTTCTGAAACAAATTTTTGGGGAAATATTTACCCAAAATATCTATTTTTAATGGGGAGGGGGTGTATAAAATAAAGAATATATGCAATTTATGGGGAAAAAAATCCACTAAAGATTATAAAAGAATAATTTCTGATTTTCAACTATTGACAAAAAAAAAATCTGATTTTATAGGTCAGTATATATATATATATATGTATATGTGGGTATTCGAAAAAATTATATATATATATATATATTGAAACATATATATATATATATATCTTAATTTTTTGGCATATACAAAATTGAAACTAACCAGCTTTTCTGAAAATGATACTGGCATAAGAAAGTACAGCAGCACTTCCTGAGAATTGTTGTATAAACATTAACCCCACTCCTACCTGATAGATTATTTTCAACAAAAAATTAAGTTGAATGTTTTAGAATATAAATATGAAAAATATATTTTAATGACTAACTTGTGTACTAATAAATTATTTATATTTCACTGTACCACGAGAGTATATCTATATTTCTTCTGGAACAAATCAGACAAACTTGACTTTGAATCATTTTCTACCATTTTGGTCATTACCTGAACACAAAACAATCAAAGATCATTCAGACATTACATTGTTTTTAGTTTTCGAGGAATGAATTTAAATTTATATTCATTTATATTAAATATAATAGTAAAAACTCACTTGAATATCTGAGGCTTCACGTGAAATATCAACATCTTTGCCTCTAAGCCGAAGCAATGAATTTTCAAGGTCTTTTTCTGTACCAACTTTTGCCTTCAAAAATCAAATTAATTTAATTAGTAGTATCATTTTAGTATATTAGTATGATTTATCAATATAATAATTGGTTTTCTAAAAACCATAAATAAATAAATAACTAACCAGCCATCTTGGAGACTCCGGTACAAAATATAAACCGATTACTTGAATGAAGCATGGTAAAGCCCCTAAACCGGAAACAAATTCAGTTAATTTGAGTACATTTCGTCCATGTTTGATATGAAATAGTAGTTTTTTTTACCTAATAAAGCCAAAGTCCTCCAATTGATGAAATTCCCACAAAAATAAACCATTGCCAGTCCAGAGTTTTGAAGAAGCTAATATAAATTATAGTTTGACAATAGAAAAAGGTTGGTTAGTATTTTGGATTAGAATCAAGCTTAAATTGGATTGTATATATTTGGTTTAGATCAATTTTAACTTACCTTCGTTTGGTTTAAGTTTTGGTTTATTATATGTTTTATTTCTGTAACTGGTGATGTATGTTCGGTTCGGTTTAGTGAGGGGGTTAGTTTCATGATAACAAACAAACTCTAATGACTAATCTGATTATTTATAATTGGATGATCAGTTCAACTACAAAATGTTATTAATATTATGATCAAAATTATAGTATTATTACCAAATACTTTACGCAAACTTATTATTATATATCATTATAAAGTCAAACGAAATAACTATAACTATATGTGAAAAATTGCTTCTCTGATTTCAGGTTTTGACCATATTTATTTTCCGACTGTTGCATAATTAATCTTTGATTATTTGATAACAAAATACAGCTACTTATTACTAATGATGAATTGGGTCATTTTTGTTAAGTGCTACAATAACTTATTCATATGAATGGGAAATTATATCTCAAATAACATCCTATTTTCTCTGTGTGCAAATAGATTATTGACAAGGTTCAATCTCTGATCTACAGGTGAGACTCTCTAAAACTTTAAATAATATTATGTGAGAATTACACGAAATAATTAGAATCAAACTAGTGGTGAAAGCTACAGACTTAAACTCAACCATTTGATCTAGGTCCGGGTATAATAACCGGAACAAAAAAATTGAACTGTCCTGAAAATTTTGTTTTGGTTTGGTTTTGGTTCCGAGAAAAGAAACCATTTGGTTCCAACTTTAAGGTAACTTTGGTTCTTATTTTGCTTCAGATCAGATCTGATTTATAAAAAAACCTGTTCGGTTCTAATTTTTAGGAAATTTTGGTTCTCGGTTAGTTTTGGTTCAATTCAAAAAACTGAAAGCTACCAAATAAAAACCAAAAGTAGTTACTATTAAAATACTTTAATTACTTTTGGTTACAACTAACTTTTTTTTTTTTAGTATTTGATTACTTTTAATTACTTCTCTGAAAAAGTAACTATTTAGAACCGAACAAATATTATTTTGATACTCTTCGATTCCACTTTTCGAAATCAGAACCGAACTGAATTTTAATATGTACCTATTAGTTACCATATTTTTAGAACCGGAACCAAACTGAACCGAATTATCATTAGTACCCATTGGTTACCACTTTTCCAAAATTGAAATAACCAAAAAAGCCGAAAAAATTGATCCGAACTGAACCAAAAAATCGAATGCCCGGACTAACTTGACCAATATTATTTACCCATTTTTAATTGTATTTAATTTTGCATGTGATTTGTTTTACCCAACAAAAAAATAGTCATCGTTTGGCCGGTGCTCATCATAGATATTATACCAATTCGTTGTTTTATTATATATTTTCTAGAATTAAATATTACCTGGTTTGAAAAAGTAAATGTACCACGAACATGTTTTGGCGCAATTTCTGCTATATAGACAGGTACCTGTTAGCCAAAAAAACAGTAAATAAATAAATATATGTATATATGTATCCTAAATAAATAAAAACAAAACTTGGAAAATTGAAATTATATATTAAAGTATAAAGTTGTAAAGAGTAAGTTAATTACCACATAGCTAATCAAGCCGAATCCTATCCCCGAAGATATTCTTCCGAAATTCAGCCACACCACATCCTTATTTTGTTCCAGACAAAAAAAATAATCAATTATTTTATCGTTTGGTTCATTATTACTAGCTATAAATCAAATATATTTTCTTTTGTAAGAAAGCAATATTTTTACGACAAAAAATATATATTTGTGGTTAGAAACATTTTAATACCTTTGCGAAAGCGATGGATAGCCAACCAGTGATGCATAAGGTATCAGAGACCCACATTGTCTATATAATCATAAAGATCAAATTTCACTTGATAGAAAATATATTATTTATATGATTGTTTTAATACATATATTACAAAAAAATAGTCAGAAAAAAGAGGAGTATATTTTGATATATAAATAATACTAAAAATAATATATGAAATGGTAACATTAATTACTCTTTTTCTACCGAGCATGATGGCCATTTTACCGCTGAATAGTGCTCCAATTGCAGCTCCAAACATGGCCAATGAGCCAAACGTTGAAAACTGAAATATATAAAAAATTGATTAAAACAAGATATATCGATAGATAAATCAGTCAAACAGATTTGTTTCTTTAGGATATTAATAACTGAATTCAAAGAAAATTAATTATATTAAGTCATCTATCTACTGTATATTTTTAGAGTTACTCCAAAACAATATATGAAGCTTGAAAATGATATAAATGATTGAATATATAAAAAACAAAAGACATGTTAATAATATTTTTAATTTTAGTAGTTACAATGATCCAGTTAATAAATCTAAGATTTGGAGAATAAGTTTTATATTATGGAGTAGACCTTGTCCATGACAAAATAAAAGTAATAATAACATCTTTCAATTATATTTTCATAGATTTTGTTTTTCTTATATTATTTTGCATGCTCTCCAAAGTCCAAACTATAAATAGTAAACTATTTCAAAAATTAATATTAAATTTATAGAAACAAAAACTTTTATATACAGTAGATAAGAGAGAAAGGCGGGAGAGACTATTTCCAGTATCATTGATAGATACTAATTAATACTATCTCTTTGGATGATTTCGACAGTAGAGATTATCTTAAGGTATTAACATATATATATATATATATATTAGATATAAATTATAAGAACTGATGTATAAGTGGCATATATACTTTTATTCTAATGACAAATGGTAAGTTTGTTAAAGATATACGAACTTGTATATCCATAGTTCCCGAAGAAAAAAAATGGCGTATGCATAAGAATACAGTATTAGCTTTTTTACTTTTTTTTTTTTTATTAAAGAATTTGTTTGAATACTTAAATGCTACTAATAGTATTTTCGTTTTGGTTTAAGGTTATTATAATTAATAACTTTTGACTCAGCATTAAACATATAACCAACAGAAAAAAAGAAGAAGTTATATGAGTAAGTTAATTAATAGAACAAAAAAGAGACGTACTTGAGCGATAGAAAGATCTAACTCTTTCATCATTTCTACTTCAGGACCTGAAGTATAACCCATCTGAAATTAAAATCAAATTAATTCAAAGATTTAATTATTAATAGTATTATTAATAGTTTTGTAAAAATGAAGAAAGAAGAAAAAACTCACAGAGACACCAAAGGAGAAGGAAGCACAAACAGCAACAAAAGTACTGAGAATAACAGAAGCAGTAATACGACAATCTGAGTGGTCGTTTTTGTGTTTAAGCAGCAAAAGCCCTTCTTCTATGTTTCTTTCTTCTTCATGAACTACCATCTTCTTCACAAGCACTTCTGTAATAACAATTTCAGAGCTTAAGAGAAAAGAGAAGAGAGATAGAGAAAGAGAGAAAATGGTCTATTTTGTGAAAGTTGGATTCCGTATAAAAAGGAGAATGAGTCACGACTCATCAAATGAGTTTTATTCCTTTTTTTCTTTTCTTTTTTAATTCTGATTTTCGACTCTTAAATGGATGATGCAACGTTAAATGGATGTGTTAGCTAAAGTTACTTTCTTTTTGTCATCAATTGCATACTTCACCTCAAATTCTATTTTATTATGCTGGTTACTAAACTATTTAAAGTAAAGTTTTGGTCCAATAATGTAAGCATTTAATAATTTAATAAAAACACTTCTCTACTCATTTAAATGTGTTCTACTTTTGTTAACATTTTGACGAAGATATCTTGATCTAGTGGGCAAATACAATTCTCTAGAGTCAAATTCGAAAGAAAAAAATAGCATAGAAGATACTCAACTACTTGACTAAAAACATTTTTCTATTTTTTATAGATATTTTTCTAACATAAGTTATATTTCTTTTCAGTTAATATAAAGCTAACTTTGTCCAGTTTGATAAATTTTAAAAATATGGCTATTATTTTTCCCTTTATTTATTGTTATGTTATCATTCTGCATTCACCAAAAAAAAAATGTTATCATTCTGCATCATCTTAATGCAAATTTTGACATATAAGAGAAGAATTTATCAAATACCACATATGGATTACCACAAGCTATGAATTCTAAAAAGAAATTTCATGTGTCAAGATGTATCTTAAGTTGAATATTTATTATCTAATTTTGTTTTAAATTTCTTTTATAAGTCATATTTTATTATGCAAAATTACGTGACTACTCCTACTCAAATTCTATTGTAAAATTTTGAAATAAAATTCAACCACTTGAAAAAAATAATTTATTGAAAAAATACATTTTCTTACCATGTTAATTTTATATAATACTAGATAAATACCCACACTAAAACACGGTTTAATATTTATAGAAAAATTAGTTTTAATATAAGTAATAGTTATTTGTATATAACATAAATATATATATATATAGTATTTTATATAATTAAACACAAAATATGACATATAATATGTGTTGGAACTGGGTCTAGCACAAACAGTACTAAGATCTAAGGTTCCTGATCAAAAGAGTGGGAAAGAATGGGCAAGGACACTTGTTAGTTGGATTGAAGCAAAAATATTTAATTAAACAAGTAGAGATGATTGCCGACTAGGGTGTTCTTATTAGCTTATGGTATGTCAAAAAGTCCATCCCTTTTTCAAAGGATTGTGTCTCCATTTATAGGACATAGAGGCGGTTACGTGTGGAGAAAATAAAGAAAGATTTATAATTTTTTTGATAAGATTGAATGTGGTAAGATTCATGCTATATTTACGAAAAATTTTCATATCGGAATAGGAAAATTTCCATTTCTTTGCTTTGCTGATGTGTCATATGACTTCTCTTCAAGTTTGAAGAACTGTTCCTGTTCCTAACTCCTCCCCGGGTCGTTCCCAATGTTTGGCACTTTCCATACTTCGTGGGTGCAACATCAACAAATTCGCTCATGATCAAGTTACAACCTAAGATCTATGACCATATTATGTTAACTCTTCGTATTTCATTCATTCCATCGGTATGCTCCCAGTTCCAAGACGAGACTTTGCCGAATTGATGATGATATTCGAGTCGAAAGGTTTTCCAACTTCCAGAATCTTTAGTCCACATGTCAGTTTGTAAGTGGGCTAGTCGAACAGTCGCCTTGGTTTTATGTGAATCATCATTATAACCACATGGAGTCGCTTCGATTTCCTCCACTCAGTCATAGTTACTGCTTGGCATCGTTTTGTCTTCTGGTAATTTTCTATAAATATCATGCTTTTTCTCCTTTTACCACTCACTTTTCATCTCCGCAATCTTTCTTAGCGACTTCCGACTTTGCTTCTTACTCTCTTCTGACTTCAAGTTTTCCAAGTTTCTTTTAACTCTTTTTATCTTTTAAAAGATGGGTCTTGATGATTTCAAACTCCTAAATGTTGAAGCCGGCGTAAATTCCACACTTGACGAATTATATGTTTGGCCTTCTAGAGGTCTTTCTAGGGTTTCTAGGCCCTCTGTTGCTCCATCTCGGGACATCGTAGAAGTTCCTTCTGAGTCCGGTCGTAGAGAGTCGCGACTTGCAAAAAAGGCAAGAGCTGATCCGCCGCTGAGGATTGGTTCTCCCAGAAGAACCGGTAAGAGTGGTTCTGCGGGTGCTTCTTGTGGAAGGAGTATGGGTGTTTCTGACTTCCGTTTTAACCATAACCATATTGATCCTCGCTTGATTCTAGAGGTCCAGACGGAGTGCACTGACTTAAAGAGTAAGATTAGAACCTCCCTAGAGTGCCTCCCTTCCTGGAATCAGATGAAGAACCACGAGGAGTATGAAAAGGCTACCTACTTGTTGTTCTGGGTTCGTACTGATTCCCAGATGTTGGTTCATATTACTAGATTGCTCTGATTTCTAACTACCATTTTTCCAATGTCCTTGCAGTTTATCACCTGCTTGAACAGTTTTATGCTGGAACGGGAGAGGTCCGTTGCCAACCCGGAGAGCAGTACTCGGAGGAACCAGCCTTCTGGTATCTGAGCTGCTTGGGACTACCTCGAAGTGGGGGAGACTCGGTCCAAGCTCTCTGCTGCCAAGGAGGACCTCACTTGTGTCAAGGACGAGTTGAGGCTGGAGCATGAAAACGTTCTCAAATTGGTAGAACAAAACGCGGCTTTGTGTGAGTCGCTTGATTGTACTAACTCTGATCGGGGTGTCGCATTCAAGTCTGCTGAGAAAGCTGGCGATGAGGCTCAGAAATTGGGAGCCGAGTTGGACTCCATGAAGGAGAATTTTGATTCTCGACTTCGTTCTTAACTGTTGAAAATTCAAGGGTCTTCAAGGTCCTCTGTGATCAACTATCTGATCATTTTGCCCGAATTGCTGCTCGGTTTAACGACCTGGATAGGAACCTTAAGGCCCGTTTATTGTATGCCCAATATCTTGGGTCGACAAATATTCTCTAATGTTTATCCGCTCGAGGAGTCAACATCCCTCCAGATGTCACCGACTTGATGACCACTAAAATGGTTGAGTTTAAGGGCCTCATCAATAGGGCGAGTGATATACCTCATTTTATCAGTTTCTAACTCACTAATTCGCATGTTTTTAGATTTATTGTCTATGTTTTAGAGTATTTTCATGTGAAAACAGGTTTATTTCAAATTACACACGTAGAGCATGACTTAGGATAAATCAGAGCAGTTTCTGGAGTTTTCATCAAAGATTGGAGATCGATCGATCAACCCCTTAATCGATCAATCACTACCCCATTGGAAGCTACACTCGAACCATTGATCGAACAAGACTTTGAAGATCAATCAATCAACTCAGATCGCTCGATCAACTCCCTTGATCGATCAATCTTCAAGCCTCCGAGTTTAAAGACCTAATTTTTCTGTTTTGCACATGTATTTTTAGGATCATATAAATAGTTGTTTTATCATTTTAGAAAGAAGAAGAGTAATAATTCTTGACTCAAATAGTACTTTGTAAGCTCGGAGAAGAATTCCATCATACTTTTGAGAAGATTACTGAATCCTTTTTATTAATTACATTCGAATTTCATGTTCTTCATTGTTATGCCTTCTATTGTTTGTTTAATCATGTCTGAGTAGTTACCGAATAAGGTTTAGGAATTCTAGGCATTTAGGAACCAATGATTAGGGATTGAATAGGATCCGATCTATAAAATTCTCCATATATGCTTGTGTGTAATGTTTAAATTAGTTTGATCACCTAATCTATGATCATAGGTTGTTTTACATTCCAAAAGCTTGTAGAATTCCTGAACTAGCATAGATGAGCAATTGAATCTAACCACCGATAATTGATTGTTAGGATTAATTGTGGATAACTGAACCTGCTTGTTAAAGCCTATCCTGAATCTAGAACCAACAATAGTTAGGATCTCTAGGTTGTTTGATAGAGTAAAAAATACCAAGATAGTGGATTTGTCAAACCTTTATGTTCAAGTTTAGAATGATGCCTACTTATTCATGAATATTTTCCTTGTCTGATTCTTATTTCCTCATGAATACCCAAAGCCTGATGTTTTTTATTTTATTGCAAATTGTTTAAGTTGTTAGTTTACATTCAATTATTCTATTGGTATAGCTTGAACTTCGGACTGAGTGATTGAAAGTGCAAACTTGGTTCTTCGTGGGTTTGATCCCTAAGTACTACTACTACATTGTTGTGTACTTGCAGTAGGATTCATAGGATTAAAACTTTGTGAACACCAGAGAGCTTGACACCGCTACTTCCGGGATACTTGACCGTCTTTGTTTTCGAGGTGGGTGAGGCTTCTAATGCTGGTAGAAGAAGACTCACAGAAGCGCCATATTTTTCCGAGCTTTGTCGTAGCCTTTACTTTTGTAACCGCCGCTTGGCTTTTTTGTCAATTCGTATATATTTCTTTGTAATCGGTATTTTTCTTTGTAAGTATTTTTTTGTATAAATGAAACATCATTAGTTGTTATGAAGTATGATATTCGAGTATGACTTGTATAATGAAAATTTGTTAAACGGCTGATTTGTTATTTTACGAATTCCAGTTCTCGAAATACTTTTCTTGTCTTTGCGCATTTAGTCAAGTTTCTTCTCGAGTTAGAGAGTTTGATCTCGTTTTAGTTTAGGAAGAGAACTTTCATTATGCGGCTTTTACAACTGAGGTTTTAAAAATCAAATTAAGTTTTAAGTATTTTGGAAACTGTATTCGTAAAACTTTGTTTGAAAAATTTCTACCTAACTATATAGAAGTTACGTTCTGTCTTTGTTTGAGATTCTTATCTTGTAAAAAATCTGTACAAAGTTGTGCTTTGTCTTGGAGCGAGAATTGGTTTTGCTATTTTGTACAAAATTATGTTTTGTCGTTTCATGAGAATTTGATCTCGAAAGATATGTACAAAGCTATGCTTTGTCTTTTTTGAGAATTAATCTCGTAATTCTATATGAAACTATGTTTCGTTGTTTTGTGAGATTTTAATCTGGAAAAATTTATACAAAGCTATGTTTTATCTTTCGAAAAGAATTGATCTCGTAATTCTGTGCGAAACTATGTTTTGTCGTTCTATGATGTTTTAATTTCGAAAGATCTTAACAAAGCTATGTTTTGTTTTTTAGTGAGAACTAGGTTCTCATCTATGTTATGAGAACTTGGTCTCATAACGGTTAAAAACTGCTTTTAGGTTTGAATTTAGAAGTAAGAATTAGATTCTTGTTCAAGTTTTTCGAGGTTATACTCGGCGAGTTTTTAAGACTCGACTTAATGCCTTTATAAGCGATTCCCAAGATTGATTGGACTCGGTGAAGGTTTGAGACTCGAAAATTTTTTTGAGATTGAGCTCGGTGAAATTCTAAGACTCGTTCGAAGTTAAGAACTAGGTTCTTACAGGTGGTTTCTCGGGATTAGACCCAGCTACAATGGCAAGATAACTTGCATCTAATTTTGTGAGAATTTATCGCGTCTCATAACTTTAAGGATTTTAGGGTGTAACTCGTTTTTTTAGCCTGACTAGGGGCTTATAAAAAAATTGTATAGTTCTAGCTAAACATGAAGGCTACCTACGTACCTCGAAGACATCAAGCCAATATGTAGTTCTCAGTACATAATTAAGTAAATAGAGATGCGTCAAGTAACACATCTAATTCACCAAGTTGGCGAACCTTTAGTAGTAGTATCGTTTCAAGTTGATAAAGTTCCAACTTTGAGGAATCGTTTCTCCATCCATAGTAGTGATCTTGTATACACCTGGCTTTACAACTTTGTAGATGATGTACAGTTCTTCCTAATTTGCGTTGAATTTTCTGGTGTTAAGTTCAACCGTGTTTACAAACACCTTTCAAAGTATGAGATCTCTTACCACAAAGTGTCGTCTGCGTACTTTTTCATTGTAGTACTTTGCGGCTTGTTGTTGATAGTTTTGTACTCAAAGAAGTGCATTTCATGTTCTTCTTGCAAGTCGTCAATGCTGTTTTCCATAGCATTATTGTTAGAGTCCTCATTCTTGTAGAGACGTTTTCGGCGTAAAGTTTGCACAACTATCTTGGCTAGAGCCATTGTTTCAATTCCATGAGAAAGGGAAAATAGAGTCTGTCTAGTCGAGCATCTAGGTGTAGTTTGATGTGACCATAATACGCCATCCAACTCGGATGCCCAACTTTATTTCTTTTTGGAAAGTTGTTTCTTCAGTCTATCGAGAATCTGTTTGTTTGAAGCCTCTGCTTGACCGTTTCCTTGTGGGTTCCGAGGAGTTGACTTGCTTACTCGGATATTCCATATGGCATAAAAGTTGGTGAATTTCGGCTGATGAATTTCGATCTGTTGTCCGTTACGATCTCGTAAGGTATACCATGTCGGCAGATGATGTTCTTCCATACGAACTTGATCACGTCCTTATCCTTGATCTGAGAATAAGCCTCTTCCATGACACACTTTGAGAAGTAATCTTTCATGACAAGCATAAATTGCTTTTGTCGTGATGATGGTAATGGTCTGATTATATTTATTGCCTATCGCATAAACGAATAAGGCATGATTGCTAAAGTTAGCTCTTTGGTTGGAGCGTGGATGATGTGCCCGTGTCGCTGACATTTGTCACATTTAGTAGTGTATTGAGCGTAATCCTTTGTAAAAGTCGGTCATTAATAGTCGTGTGTTCTGATTTTCTGAACGAGCGTTCTTCCACTGTTGTGGTTTCCTCCAGCTATGTCATATGTCTTCTTGATGATTTTGTCAATCTCATTGCCGTGAATGCAAGTAAGTAGTACTCTGTTTGTACTCCTTCGATAAAGCTTTTCGCCGACTTCGGGCATGAAAAATGAACTTTGCTTCAAGACAGGGAGCTGCCCATCTATCCTCTGGTGTTTTGCTGTCAAGGATGTATGTGATGATCTCGTCTCGCCAATCTACCCTTGTTTTATTGATATGCTCGACGTCTGTCATCTTGGTATCTGACTCATCCTGAACATCATAAGCTTATACTCGGATGTTCAACTTTATTCCTATAATCAATGCTTTGTACTCTACTTCGTAGTTGGATGCCAGGAATGTAAATCGGAATGATTGCTCTAGAACTTCTCCTATTGGGCTTTCTAGTCGGACACTGACTCTGGAGTTATGGTGTGACGAAGATCCATCGAAGTATATCCTCCATGCTTGAGGAGCTTTGGCCGTTTCTAAAGGCCCTAGAGCAGGGGATAATTCAATTAAGAAGTCAGCTAAAACTTGAGACTTTGCGCTTGTTTCTCTTTTGGACTCGATGTTGTATTCGCTAAACTCAATCACCTATTTGGTTAATCACCCTGATTGGTTTGGACTATGCAGTATTGTTTGTAGTGGATAATTCGTTAATATTATAACGATATGAGACTGGAATTAAATTTGTAGCTTCCTTGCTGAAGTGACTATTGCTAATACAAGTTTCTCTATAGTCGGGTATTTGGACTTGGTTCCGTTTAGCGACTTGCTGATATGGAAAATTGGGTGCTGATTTCCTCTGTTATCCCGAACTAGCACGCTGATTACTGCTGACATAGAGACTATGATGTATAAGTACAATGGTTCTCTGTTTTCTAGTTTCGCAAGGATTGGTGGTGTTGAAAAGTATTCTTTCGATTTGAAAGAAGCCTTTTCACAAGTCTCGTCCCACTTGAACTCCCTGTTTACAGGCAGTAAATTGTAGAATAAGAGATATTTATTTACCAAACGTGATATAAAACGCATTAAGGCCGCTATACGACCTGTCAGCCTTTGCACTTTGTGTTTATTCTTTGGAGAAGACAAATCTTGGATTGCCGTAACTTGCTTTGGGTTAGCTTTGATTCCGCTTTGGGTGACTATGTATCCGAGGAATTCTCTCGAGGTAACCCCGATAGTGCATTTTGCCAGGTTGAGCTTCAACTGATACTCGTTCAGTGTTTGGAAGCAATAGGCTAAGTGATCAACATGATCTTCTGCTTTTAATGACTAGACCAGTAAGTCGTCTATATATACTTCCATTGTTTGCCCGAGTTTATCGGCAAACATCTTGTTTACTAATCGCTAATAGGTTGCTCCCGCATTCTTTAACCCAAATGGCATGACTTTGTAGCAATAAGTTCCTCGCTTCGTGATGAACGAGGTTTTCTCCATGTCGTCATGATGGATTCGAATGTGATTGTATCCCAAGAAAGTGTCCATAAATGCAAGAAGTTTGTTCTCTGCGGTTGCCTCGACAATTCGGTCGATGTTTCGTAATGGGAAACTACCCTTAGGGCATGCCTTGTTCAAGTCGGTAAAGTCCACACATAATCGCCACTTTCCATTCTTTTTCAAAGCGACTACCGGGTTGGCTAGCCACTCAGTGTATTGAACTTTAGCGATAGACCCAATTTCAATTAGCTTTTTGACCTTGTTGATTACGACCTTTATTCTTTCTGGTCCGAGTTTCATTTGTTTTTGCTTGATTGGCTTATATGTTCGATCTACGTTTAGCCCATGACTTGCAATTGCTAGGTTGATTCCTAGCATGTCACTTGCTGTCCATGTGAATGTCGTCACATTCTTTTTGTGGAGTTGAATCAACTTGTCTTTGATTGGTTTGCTTAAGTCGACTCTGGTGTTTACATATTTTGAAGAGTCTGTCAAATCAATGTTGACGAGTTCAACAGTTGATCGGTCCAGTTATTTGGGAGCGTGTGGTTTGGATGACGCATTGCTTCCTACTAACGATGTGATCATGCATGACTTGTTATGTAATTTTAACTTGGCAATGAAGCAAGTTCTAGATATTTTCTGATCTCCTTTAAGTGTGTAAACTCCTTCATTTGTCGGAATTTTAACACATTGATGATAGCTAGATGGGACAGCCTTCATTGTGTTTATCTATGGTGTTCCTAGGATTATGTTGTAGATTGGTGGTTTGTCTACAATGAGTAACTTGTTCCATGTCGTGATTCCGACAACTCGGATCGCTAGCTTCACTGTTCCGATTGTGTTGATTGTACTTCCATTGAATATGGTGAAAGTCCTGTCCACATGTTTGAGCTGGACGTCTGGTAGTGCCATTTTTTCGAAGTCGCGAAACATCACAGTTAGCAACTCGGAATTTATCGACAATGGGGTCATTATCTGGAAAACTAACTCCTTTTACATTCTCGCCCGTGAATGTTATCGCCAAGTCTACTACTCGCATATTCTTCCCTAGGGGTTCCTTGTGGACTGAAGAAACTATTCCGCAATTCGTATTTCTTGATCGAACGGATGGTGTCGTCACAGAACTATAACCCACCCATGATTACACGGACAACAAGTTGTGGGTTGCCGGACTCGTTGTTGTCCCGGACTGGTTTTTGCCGCTTAGCTGCTTCCAAAGTGTCGTCCTTCAGGTTTGTTGACTTGAAAGCGACTTCTCGTAACTCGGCTTCTTTCCACTTTTGTGCTTTGAATTTCTGAGTTTCTTCTTCTAAAACTTCCAATTCTCTCCTGCTGAATTTCACAGCAAGGAATTGTTGCAGTTGTTTGCACTTTGAAGTCGAGTGACCCGTTTTCTTGTGAAACTTGCAATTCTTGTTTTGGTGTATGTATTATTGAATGGCCTTCTATGGGAGCTGCTATTCTCCTTGACTTGAAAAGTTGTTGCCAAGTCTTCTGTTCCCTTACTGTGTTGTCTCAGCTTATAAAACCATTCTCTCGGCTATTTTGTTATCAAGTTCCGCTGCGTATCTTGGTTCTATGAAAGGATTTGCTTTCTTCCACATAGTCTGCATGCCTTGCTCTAAGATTGTGCTGGGCCAATGTACGAAAATGTCTTATTTGAGATTTGTTGGTTACCATTCTAGTTTGGAGGGATTCAATGGCCATATCGTCACTAACTTTAGCTTTTCTAGGATTTTCTTTAAGCGCCCAAGGTATGACTTCAAGGACTCATCAAAACCTTGCCTTAAGGATCTAAACTCAGCGGTTGAGGTATCCTGATTGACGAATAAGGCATATTGCTTCATAAATAACTCGGTGAGTTGGTTGAAGCTCTCGATCAACCCGGCTGGCAACTTGGTGAATCATACCAAGGCGTCGTCGATCAAATTCTCAGCAAAGTGCTGGCAGTAAGCTGTGTCTTTTCTGTCCATGATGTAGTTTGTCCCGTTCATTATGACATTGAAGGCGCTCATAAAACCCACTTGATCCGTGTTCCCATCGTAAGAGGGGAATCGAAGTCGTAACCCTCTGTTTACCGAGATTCTTCTTAATCTTGGTGCAAAGGATGAGTTTTGCACTTGAGCTAGGATCCTTACTATCTTGGATACCGAGCTAATGGCTTGATGAAATTTTGACCTCATGTCATCCATCATTTCCAACACAGTTGCAGCGTCCAGAATTGTTGGGGCATGCTGCCCGGGTACGCTTTGCATCATAGAGTGCTCTTGTACCGAGGTGTTCACTAGCTGTGGGCTTGGTATTCCTCTGAATAGGTTCCTCTGAACGCTGTCAAGTGTTTCTCTGTACGACCTATTGACCTGTGTAGTAGGGAGACTACTCTCATTCAAACAAGACTCGAGCCTATTGAATCTCTCTGCATTTCTTCAACGAAAGCCCCGTGTTGAGCAATCAGGTTGCGCACTAGGTTCCTGAGTGTCGGTGATCCGGAGGCGGTGGCGGAAGATTAGTATCTTTGCGAGTTTCTTGACGGTTGTCCTCTTGAGTCCGAGTCGAATTTAGCGTTGACCCTTTTTTTAGGTCAACGTGCTCTTGAGGGTGAGATTCCCTTTATTCCGGTGAATTAACGGTGACTTTGCCTTCAACCATCCTTTCTTGCTCAGAACTTTCTCTTGCTTGCGTGAAGATGTCCTGTGATATCTTCCCCACAGACGGCGCCAACAGTTGGAACCGGGTCTACCACAAACAGTACTAAGATCCAAGGTTCCTGATCAAAAGAGTGGGAAAGAATGGGCAAGGAGAATTGTGAGTTAGCTTGGAGCAAGAGTAGTTAACTTAAACGAGTAGAGGTGATTACCGACTAGATTGTTCTTATTAGCTTGTGGTATGTCAAAAAGTTGATCCCTCTTTCAAAGGATTGCGCCTCTATTTATAGGTCATAGAGGCGGTTACATGTAGTGAAAATAAAGGAAGATTTACAATTATTTGATAAGATTGAATCTGGTAAGATTCATGTTAGATTTACAGAAATTTTCCTTGTTTGAATAGGAAAATTTTCATTTCTTTGCTTTTTTAACGTATCATCCGACTTCTCTTCAACTTCGAAGAACTTTTCGAGACGAGACTTTGCCGAGTTGATGATTATAACCGAGTTGAAGACTTGATGCTTATAATCGGTTTGTTCTTTAGTATTTGACCCGCTGGTCTGTGGACCGAAGTAAAATCTCAGATCCACCTCCAAAAATATGAAAATCAATTGTATTATAAAATTTATATTTTCAAACAAGAGACTGTAAATTTTAGTTATGTAATATTTTCATGTAATATCAATTTCCTTACTAACCCCGTTTTATTAAAAAATATTTTTAAAACCCATTTATTAATGTGAATATATATATATATAGAGAGAGAGAGTAATATTTGTTTCTAAAAATTTGACTTATAACATGAAAAATTCTAAAGCTTTTTAATATGTTTTTGGAATTTATGATTATTAATTATTTATAAATTAAGATCAATTAAAAGATAAAAATAAAAAAAAACTATTAAATATATTTGATTGGTTATTAGATATTTGACCCCATTCAATTTTTTGAATCATCCATTGATTATTGGGTAGTAAAGGTGTTTTGACATTTTGCAATTAATAAAATGTTTTGACAATTTTTCTCTTTTATTATTAAAATTCTAGTAATATTGATATAATTCATTACAATATTAAGTAATCTTAAAAAAATTCATCCTCCTTTATACTGGTATATTTTAGAACATAATAAACTTTTTAAACTCATTTTGTAACTCAAAAACATAAGATTCTTTTTATGATATGAATATAAAGTGTTTACAAAATCACTAAATTTATATAGTCGTCATTATATAATACCAAATGATTTGTAATTATCAGAAAAATTATAATTATACTTTTTGATATAAAATGATATGTATTATCATGAAATGACATGTAATTTTAAACAAGTTATATTTTTATTACATGAACCATATGTTATTATCAAATGACAATTAATTTTTCCATTTCCTCTAAAAAATTTCTCTCTTGCCTAAATCACCGATCTATTATGTTTTTCCTCTCTGATCACTGCGCTCACCGCTGTTAGCTGGAGGAAAACCCCTTTATTTTATTTTATTTTCCTCACATTGACTCTTTTTCTCGGACCTTTAGGGTTTCTTTTCCGCTTCTTTGTTAGCAAATCTCTGTTTTCATGGAGAATTTACAACGGTTCTTTGATGGAGACTAGTGGAGGAGCTAACAATTTTGGATTTGGAGGACAAGTCCAATATAGGCGTTGGTTTAACGCCTATTTCCCCAGCGAACCTTTTTCTAGGGTTTGCTTCTTCTGTTGTTTAGTGTGGTGGTGGATCAGTGTTTTGGTGGTAATATGTGCTCGTTTACGACTCATATATGTTCATAAATTAAAAATATATCTCTTAAAATAATATTATAAACATTATATGTATATATAAAAAAAATTAATACACTGAACATTACTTTTACGTAATATAAAGTATATTAGAATATATGTGGTTATTATAATTTTTGTAGTATTGTTATTTTGTTTAGAATGATATATATGTTTATATATAATATGAATATTTTCTTATATACATAATTATATATTTATATATTAGTCGTGTATGTTTTCTAATATTTAAAACATAACATATATGGAGGATGAATCTAAATTTTTATTTTTTATTTTGATGATGTGATTGTGTAATTTGTTTTATAAAATAAGATAAAATAAAATAGGAATGAAATAATTTTTAAAAATACTTAATATGATATGATATGATTGGTTATTCTGATCCGATTCATTTATTTGGGTAAATTGAATCTATGGGATATTAATATTTTAATGTGTTAACAATTTAACTCTTAACGAAAGCTTTTATTTGTTCTTCATCTTTTAAAATTCTAATAACGTTATAAACAAAACTTTGTAGTTCGAGTCTTAAAATTAATCATATTGATCTATTATTTATATATATATATATTTTACCATTTTCGCTTGGTACAAGTTATTGATTTTTGATCTGTCTGAATTATCCAGACGAAGTTGTACATAGACGGAAATCTAGAAAAGATGAACTCTATATACTTAAAATAAGATTATAATCACAATCAAACATGCATATATGTTCTGGAATGTACAGAGTAATAAATAACCTTATTATAAATATATAATATAATTTTTTATTCCATTTCGACTGATGTTTTTCATATTTTGATTCCCATAACCAAATATCAGCGGAGAAATTGCATAATGAATGTTTAAGAAGTTGATCAATTACTTTTTCTCGTTCTTATTTCATTTCTACGTGTCAAACATATGAAATAACACACATTATATATTTTTTCATCAATTAATTATATTAATAAAATCTAATTTATAACTTAAATTTTATCACGTGGAGTTATGTAAACTATATGAAAATAAATTTAAGTATATTAAAGTACAAAAATAAATAAAAGTACTTCCTCACAAATAAAAGTACTCCCCACAAACAATTTTGTTTAAAATACTGATTATTACTTATAAAAACATAAGAAGCTTTCAACTATAAACCCTTTTACAAAAAAAAAGAAAAAAGAAAGAATCTTTCAACTATTATATTTAATTTTTTTTATTTGTAATTATATTCAGTAGGCTGCTAAGTTTATTTTCATGAAATATAAAATGGTCAAGCTAACGACACAATTAATATTCTATGAAATACTTTTTTGTTGCAACATAGTAATCTCAAATGCTTATCCACAGACTGCAAAATCTCCCAAGTCCCAACTAACCCATACGTAAGGGGAAAGGTTTAATACTAATTAAGTAATTAAGTAATAGTACTACAAAACCAACTACAAACAAATTTAATCCAACACCTGATTGACACCAAAACACTTTATCTCACTATAAAAGTCCTTAAGTGTATATAAAAATAATTGCTTAAAATTTGCAATCACTAACTACATTAATTAATTATCTAAACACATTAATATATTATCTACAAGTTGCCTTAGATTCCCAAATCTAATCCGGATTTATCCCAATAATTGTGCGCTCTAGTTTGATTTGACTATTTGTGACATATAGCTGAACAGTTTTTCACATGCTATAAATCTTGTTTGGACAAGCAACTTTATTTAGTGGTGTTTTATCAAAAAAAAACTTTATTTAGTTGTCGTGAAATAGGATTCACGAAATTCAATAAGCAGTTGTTAGGTAATATGCTCCAAAATACATGATGAACATATGTATTCTGATATCACTTTGCACGCTTAACCGACAAAATTTGTCATAATCTAATGTGTTTAGCTAATCAGTAAGTTAAGTACTTTGTCAAGGAATATTTAAATGTCAAACATATGAGATAACACATATTATAATTCTAAAAAGTTATCAAAAAAAATAGTTATCTGTCAAGATTCTAAGATATTTAGTGAAAAAATAATACTTTTGTGTTTCTAAATATTTAATGACATTACAATATGGAATGATATGTCATGACTAACATAGATTATTAAAAAAATGCCAACATTATTAAAATAGTTCATGCATTATCCTTCAGTGCTAACTATATTAACAAAATATTTTGTTGTGTATAAATTACATGACACTATCATATACATAAGGATCAAATTTTATTATCTATATTATGTAGAAATTTGGGTAATGGGTCAGACAGTTGTGCCTCAATATTTGCAAAAACAAAAAATTTGAATATATGAACAACAATTTTAACAGAAAGAATTCCAAAATAATTTACTAAAAAGTATATTAACTATGAAATTATAATTTCAAAATAGGCAACTATGTCAATTATATTGTGTGCTTCTACATTTAAGATAAAATGAATGTATGGTAGATTACTATTTTAGTGTACTTTTTTTTAATTAGACGTCGATATGTATTCAACAGACCAGAAACAACTGTAAAAATGGGATTTTATGTTGGATTTGGTTAACTTTAAATCTATAATTTAGTGTTTGCAACTATAATGAATCATTATTTGTTGTTTCTCCACTAATATAAGCCTTGTTTTTTTTGTAGTTGTTATTCGCTAGTAATAGCGACCAAATTATGTTTTTTTAGTTGTTCGCTCAGTGACTGATTATAGCGACCAGTTGCTAGCGACCAGCAACCAACGACAACTTTTTTCAATCGTTAGAAAATTCAGCGATTAGTCGCTGGGATCAGTCGCTAGCGACTAGTGCCTACAGTAAAAAAGTAAAAAAGATCGTAATCTTTTTTTCAAATTTTTTTTCACCAATATTTTTGAAAATAAATAAAAATAATATATATAAATAACAAAAATATATAAAATAAATTAAAAACTAAAATAAACAAATTCTTGTACAAAAATAAAACAAAAACTTGAAATTCATAATAATTGTGTTAAAATTTGGTTTGTATAAATATCCATATAATAAATAAATATATAAAATTATATATTTCAAAAAATATATAAACTAAGAAATAAAAATAATTATATATATTTTTGGTTATTAACATTAAAAATTATATATATATATATAACTTTTTGTTGTCCATTTTTTTTTACTTTATTCTACTTTTTATATTTTGTTTTATATTTTCTAGTTTTGTTTTCTAAAAGTTTTTTTATTAAAAAAACAATTAGTCACTGCGAGTGTTTTTTGTCAGTCTCTAGACCAGCGATCAGTCACAACGACTGCTGCAGCGACTGCAAAAAAAATATAAAATTAAGTCACTTGTGGCTATCGCTAGTCGCCGGTCGCTATTGCTGTCGCTAGCGACCACGAAAAGAACATGACCATAATTTTTATAAAAAAATTTGTCAATAATAATTGGATCGACAAGACTCAATTAACCCTGAGCATAAAAACCAGAACCGAAAAACCGAACCGAGCCGACCCAAAAATTTTGGTTCAGTTCGGTTTCGGTTCCTTAAAAAGAACCGATCGGTTACAATTATTAAGTTACCAAATAGGAACCAAAATAGTTAGTACTAGAATATTTTTGGTTATGTTTTGAGTATTTGATTACTTTTAAGGTACTTTTGGCTACTTTTTTGAAAAAAATAACCATTTAGAACCGAACTAATTTTATTTTAGTACTAATTCGGTTCCACTTTTTTGGAACCGGAACCGAACTGAAACCGAACCGGATTCTAATAGGTACCTATTGGTTACTTTATTTCCAGAACCAAAAAACCAAAACCTAAACCGAACCGAACCAAATTTTTGTTAGTACCTATTGGTTACCATTTTTCCGGAACCAAAAGAATCGAAAACCAAAAGAACCGACCCGAACCGAACCAAAGATCCGAATGCTCAGGCCCAAAAGAACCGGCCCGAACCGAACCAAAGATCCGAATGCTCAGACCTAGAATCAATTCATAGATTGAGTTTTCTAATAGGAGTTCAGTAGGATTCAAATTTACGATCTAGTCTCAAACTAGATCAAGGATAAGCCAACTCAATCACCTATTTTTAGAGTTTTAGAATAAATTTGCTTTACTGATTCTAAACATAGAAAAACAATACTAACTGATTATATTTGTAAAGAACCACTATGTTAGTTGCAATACCATTTTATATAGTAACTAGAAGATTATCCACGGTTTAATATTATAAAAATAATATACAAAAATTGACTAATATAACTTTAAAATAACTAGGATAAACCTATTTTTTTTAAAAAAAACTAGATAAGATACTTTTGTTTTAGATTCCCAAAATACCCTCTTTTTTGTTCATGTTGAGTTCAAAAGTATTTTTATATGTTTTCTTACTATTTAATATTTTTATAATATAAAATATTCATACTATTTTTTTTCAACAATTAGATCGATAAGGGTCGCTTCATAGCTTAAACTGAACATCTAAAATCTCTTTTTTTAAGCTACCATAATACAGCGGGTAGGAATCGAACCCTGATGCCAAGTCATTAACTGGATCATCCTAACCACCAGAGTAAGAACAACTTAACAAATACTCATACTCTTTTAAGAATCAATTAAGATTTCAATAAAAAAAATTGGTTCAAGTAAAACCAATCCTATTTTGTGTTATTAACTGAACTTGATTGGATTGATCATGTGGAGAATTATGTTAGATTTCATTCTTTATTGTAGTTTTTTTTTCATGATTTTGTAGTATACATTATGTTATTTTATTAAGAACGGAAATAACAATTTGTTTACTATAGATCGGTCAATTGTAGTAAATATGATCGGTTTTTCTTTATAATCAATTGAAAAAATAGCATAACATAAAAACCGATCAATTCGTGCTAGGATCGCTCGGTTTGTACTTATCAAAGAATATATGTACATTATTGTGAGAAGTAGAGACCAATCTATCAGAATATGGAATGATCAGACTGTGCATCTCAGAATAACGTTCATTTATTTTGATAAGTACATACCGATTGGTCAACACATAGACCGAGCGATATGAAATTAAAAAGGAAATTAGTATTTTTCAGTAGGGACTAATCGATCAGCAGGCAGACCAAATTGTTTTACCATAAACTAGAGATAAAAGTTTACCAAATTTTTGGCAAACTTACAAGAAAAATTTGTCAGAATTTGATAGATTTACAAGAAACCCAATTCCATATTTGATTTGAATAGATAGGCGAACGACTTAAGCCATTAGGTGTAGGTGTTTTCCAAAGGTGGAATCTTCTAGTTCTTCCTATTTGACCTGAAACCGATTGATCAAAGCTATGAATAGGTTAAAAAGAGTTCTAACAGGCCTTGGAGACACTGCCAAAATCAAGCGGATTTACAGGTAATTTGTTAAAATCTGGCAAATTCGCATACAGTTTGCCAAAAAATGATAGATTTATAGAAAATCTGCCAAAAACAATAGATTTGTACGAAGTCTTTAAAAAATATAAAACTTGCCAGAAATATATCAAAATTCATAATTTTGAATTTCTAAACCCTAAAATAGATATTTTAGTTAGATTTTTACCTAAATGTCCTTAAGCAATTAATCCTTATTGTTGAAACTATAATTTTTTTTCTCTTTCAACATGATATTAAAATTGTTGAAAAGTTATGAATGTTGAAAATTTAGTATTTGTACTTTCAAGAATATATATTTTTTTTTTTAAAACTAAAACTTTATCTATAATTTGTTAAGACTATTTAAACTCTAATTCTTATGTACTATTTATTTTCCTTTTTATTAATTAAAAGTTAAGTTTTAATCAAGTTAGGGTTTTGTTAATTATAACTTGCGGATGAAATTATTTTAGCAAATGATAACTTTTCAAGCTATTTTAGTAATTTATAACTATAAGTGGGTTACTGTAATAAATGTTCCAATAATATAAGTATTTTTTTGAAAGAGCAAGATAGATAGTATGTTTCATGTGTATTTGTAGTAAAATCTATAAGAGAATTGGTGATGGTAATTAGTTGTTATAAATTATAAGTTTTATTATATGTATTTATAGAATATGTGAACTTAATTATAAAATATATATAGAATTGATGATGGTTTAATAGAGTTATTTATATATATATATGTATTTAAAAGATCAATTTTTTAAGTTTTCAGGTTTTCGGTTTCACTCATTTAACACATATTCGAACATATTTCTGGATTGCGCTCAGTGCGGTATAGTTTGGATATGGTTCGGTTGTGGTAGTTTGTTAAAGATCATGATTTAATGTGAATTATTTGGGTTTGTGATAAAGTTCAAATTTATGTAGTTTTTTCAAAATCAAAACAAAAGTAAAAAAAAAATCAAAATTAAAATAAATATTTGAATTTTTTTTGTTCCAAAATAAATATTAATATAATCAAATCTATAGTTTCAATTTTAAATATTTAATATTAAATTGTTAGTAAAAACAATAACTTTTAATTAAGTACATAATTATATTTCATGTATCTCCCTTTAGACCTAGTAGCTGCTGTTGAGGCTCCATCTACAAATGGATAATTCTTTAGTGTTAGTCTAGACCTAGTTTAGTAATAGTAAAAAACGAGGTTGGTTATTCCATACGGTTCTTGTTATCATTCAAATTCAGATTTAATTTTATCAAGTATGTGAATTCAGGTTTTATTTGACTACTTACTCAATTTCAATTCGGTTTCATACATTCTCAGATTGAAATTACTTCAGTTTTATAGATTACTTTTATATATATATATATATATAAACCAAAATGCTATGAAAACTAAAATTTTATATAATATTCTTAATTATTATTTAAAATTTTATGTATTAGTTAAATTTTTCTATAATTATTTTTAAATTAAGTTGTTTACATACATAATGTTATTTATTTTTTACTGAGCTAATATTTTAAATTTCACTAAATTTATTCAGATTTATCTTTACCATTTGATTTTAACTAACTCAATCAGATTTCATTAAAAAATAAAATAAAAAATTTAATCAGATTTTACCTTTAGTTAGATTCAACTAAATTTAGCTATTACCAGTTAGGCCTATATTATCTTCTAATTTTCAACTATAAATTAAAATACTGTTATTTTAATAATTTAAAATAATATATATATTATATAGCACGGTATGTATAATCACTTTTTAGCATTACTTAATTTTTTTTGTTAAAAATGACATGGAAACTACCAAGAACCAATATTTTGATAGAGATTTCTAAATTTGATCGTTTGTTCTAAATTTGACATGGGAACTACCGAAAAAATATATTTTGCTTAAGATATTGGTTAATGTAACACTTATTAAATCGCATATAGAGTTTTGGTGGGATTAGTAGCTTGGCATTACTAAGCCTTAATTCCTTATATACACCTTACCATTTTAGGATTCTCAAGCATATTTCAATCGTCCTACTTTATAAAATATAAGATTTTTATTTTCATGTTATCTACTTCTATTAAAGCGGAAGACATATTTCTTTAAACACTTTATAATTAAAGATAATTAACAAAAGCCCCATAAACCATAATTGTTAACTTCCCACGTTCAATTAAATAAAGAGGTTTTGTTAACTTTTTATTAAAACATAAATAAACCATGATCTAGGAGATAACTACATTTTTACTGATCATCTCTCATAGTTTTCAATTTGTTTCTTTTGCTCTCCTCTGCATCTTCTTCCGAAGGCTATTATCATCGTCTCAAGGCATTGTTTTTCTATTCCAAAATCCTTTTTCTGGTTTTATGTTTATTTGGTTTTCTTATTTGATTCTTAAATTACGAACTTCTCAAACCTTTATTTGATTTATTTTATCAAAAATCTAAAATTTCTCTTCAATTTTATAGTTTTGTTTCTCTTTGAATGTTTTCGTTTATTTTTGTCCTCCATGTATGTTTCCGGATGCTCATATCAGTTTCTTAAATTTTAGATCTGTACAATTTGATTAAAGTTTTTCAAGTGAATTAATGTGTAGATCTATAATTTTCAATTCTTATGGTGGACTGTGAGTTTTCTTTTCTCTTTACAGTGGGAGACTTCATGTATTAACACCTTCGTCGTCGTATTCATCAGACGAGACATCAAAGAAAATAG
>OVBA01003200.1:0-29284 GCA_900406435.1 Lepidium aucheri | reverse complement strand
TAAGAAACGTTGAACGTACGGAGTGCACTTTCCTGCATGATTTTGAGCCGCCAAGTTCCTTCTGCTAATCCTGACCATCGCTTGTCGAGCAATGATCTCCAACATTGGTACTAAAGGCTTCTCCCTAGCCTCCACAATTGTCGCATTGAATGACTCTGTGGAATTGTTTTCCACATCCTCACAACAGTTTCCTATCTTGAAAAAGGCTCTGCACCAAGATCTCGGTTTATTTTTCAAGACCTCATCGTAAACAGCTCTATCATATTCCAACACTATCTTCATTTGTTCGGTGTAGTCAGCCTCGTTGTAACTCCAAGCAAGCTTCCAAATTAAAGGCTTCATTTGGAGTTTTTTCCCAAGTGTGCTCTTCAGATTTGCATATATATGTCGTACACATATTCTATGCTCCACTTTTGGTACTCCTATTTCTGCAGCCCTAACTAAACCCTGCCAAAAATACATAAGAATAAGCTAATGCAAAAACTGAAACATGTGAATCAATAAGCTTATTAAAAAAGCAGAACATAACTTACCTTTTGTCTATCTGAGACCAGAACATATCCATCACCATCTCCCAACTGCAGATCAATTTTTAGTTTCCTTAAGAACCACACCCAATTTGCTGTGTTTTCAACCTAAACAACAGCCCAAGCAATTGGATATATTGCATTATCTGCATCACACCCTAATGCAAGTAGAAGTTGTCCCTTCATCTTAGATTTAATAAAACACCCATCTACGCCGATAAGAGGTCTACAAGTAGATTTCCAAGTTCTCTTCATAATGTCAAAGCAGACAGACATCCTATTAAAGACATCTTCACCATCCCCATTTCTAAATGTCTCAATGTTCACAGCAGAATTAGGATTTGACAGACGAATTTCAGCATCAAAATCTCTAAGCCTTTCAAACTGTTCATTATAATCTCTTTCAATCCACTTTAAAGCTTTGTTCCTAGCAGCTTGACATTGGGGCCTAGACAAATTTATCTTCCATGTTTCTCTGAAAATGGCTTCTATCTTCATTAGCATAAAATAGTTCGGCTCTTCTCTAATCTTATCCACAAACAACTAGCAATAACTGGTACTTTTATCATCTCACAATCTCCATTCTCAGTACAGCTATGGTGAGCATTTAAAATTCTAATCTGCCAAATATCTGAACCAGGCTTACAGCAACAATATACTCGCCAATTACAGCTTTCACTAACACAGATAAAGCCTACCTTAGTTGTGTCATACCTATACTGTTTAATGTTGCGCCCAGACTTCAAAGCATGATCCAGAACTGCATCTTTAAACGCTGCCTTGTTGAAGAACTTTTGTCCTAAGTACATATTACCATCGCTTCTTCTCATATCCTCTATCATGTTCCTTTGCTCAGTTTCTTCCTCATCACTATCGCTTTCTGGGTATATGTTGTGTTCAACTGACGACTCCTCTGTGAAGGTGATAATCGCGTCTTTGATGGTGAATGCTTCTTGCTCGCGATTTTCTTCATCGTCTGAATCTTCTGGTGGACGACGACGAGGGAGAGAAGTTCGATCTCCATACTCAACGATAGACATCAATGGTGGTTTGATATAGAATCTGCAATCGGATTTTGAAAACCTAGGTTAAGTTTCGAAGAAAGAAGATAAGAGATTTGGGGATTTTTTAGGTTTTTGTTAATTTTGGTTTTACAGAACAAAACGGGTTTAGGATATGCAATCGGATCTTCAATTGGTTAAATCCAAATATTTTGGTTCATTATTGAGTTAACATATTGATTGTCTACAGTAAACCATTATTAATAACGGTTCATGTGCAATTTTTTATACAACTTCGATTTTGGGTGATTTAAGCTATTTAACTTCAGATTTAGGTGAAAATAAGGATTAAAAGTTCCAAATTATGTGGTTCTAAGACTACTCCCAAATTTTGTGTGTTATTGGTGCTATATGAGATTTACTGTGTGAAAATAGATCGATGACCCTTAAAAATATTCCAAATGAGTGAGCATCTTTAAAAATGTTTAGGTTGGAATAACATTTTTGCATTTCCAAAAATTAATAATGTTGGGACTCAGAAAATTTATTAATTTATAGTAATATTAAATTATCCATTAACTTACAGGCTGATGATTTAGATTTTTCTCAAAATTATCATATTGCACTAGTTCTCCCAAACTATCGGATTCTTTAAATTTCTCTAAATGAAACTTTAAGAATTTATTAGGGAATATATCGGGCTACGCCTATTTTTTATTTAACTCAAAAACCAAAAAACATTATACATGTGCATTCTTCGGCTAATAAACCAATCATTTTTAAGCAACAGATCAACAACACGACCACTATCCACACTGAGAAGATGTTGAGTAACTGCTCATAAATTGATCTTTACGAAATAATAATATTTGTAGCAATAGCTATATTTTCTCTATGATTGCTACATATAGAATTTACACCTTAACTAAGCATAAAATTACAATGGTAAATTCAGTGACTATAAATTAGTATGATTCACCCCAAAGTTGAGTACGGAAAAATGGACTAAATCAATAACTTTTTATCCTTTTTATTACATATATGAGCGTATTCAAGGAATATTAACTCTCGCATAGTGGTATTGTTGACAAAAATATGGAAAAACATAGCACAAAAGCGAAACTCAATTTGAGAGTTGTAGTAATACCTAACTTAAATTTACCTAGAAAGATTGACAAAAAGTATGGGAAAGAAAATTTGCACAAGAATATATTAAGCTGCTCATGAGATTGATCTAGTATGTGATAATATTGATAGACAAATGCATTCGCAACCTGAAAACACAGACATAAATTATTGTACTTTTAAGAAACTAAAACTTTCATAAAGCAACACAAATTTTAAAATGTGTATCCGGATCCTACAAAATTTGGAGTGCAAGTTCATGTTTAACTTGCCATTTAACCATCAAATTAACTTGATTCTAATTAGACTGATAAATTTTCTTCATCGAAATACGTAATTGATATCTAACACCATTTCAAACTTATGTTTCTACACACTTACAATTTATAGCCAAAAAGCATCGAAATTATTACTTGTCCTTGTCTTCTTTGTACAAAGACCCATAACTACATTTCCTTCTTGTGTCCTGGTAGCATAAACAAAAAGATATGTGTCAAGTTGCAAAGCTAAGATACCAAAATCTAAGAAAATAGAACTAGGTCTCTATCAAACTGAAAAGACATTATCAATATTCACTTGCAAGGCTAGCTAATTCTAAGATTTTACTTATGAAAGGTCTCAACACACCTATAAAAATAACTCTCCATGATGCAGTGTGGGCACCACATGTCCACTTATACGTTCAAATAATTACAATGTATTGTTGTATGAAGATAGCAATCACAAATTTCAATTACCGGATAAATCATATGCTTTGGACTTTAGTTATCCAGCACCTAAGTTTCAACAATCTGACACAAGTGTTCAACTCTGACTATAAATCAGTTGCTCATTATGGATCCATTAGCAAGTCCTCTATTGCTAAAACCTAAAGCTATTCGACTGCCAAACATTGGAAAACTAATATAACTTTTCAACCAAACTCAGGCAAGGAAACTTTGATTATTCCTCACTCATTATGTGCAAAAATTGGAAGAAACAAAGTAAGAAAAGCATGAAGCACAATCAATCTAAGCTTAACAAACGTTATGGAATTCGAGTACGACAGTACTCAGACCAGGTTTCCAATAAACAAAATGACCAGAGATAGAAAATAGAGCTTACGATTTACAGAACGATGATGAACCATAAGGAACTCCATGCTGAGTATTAAGGTAGTGTTACTCCAGTATTTGTTTTACTTTTTATTGCAACACACACGAAAATCTTGGAACAAATCGAAATTACATGAAGAATTGAAGTATGCATAACTGATGATTACCCCAACTTGATTTCTCTATATAGATCTAAACCAAAATCAAAGAATTTACTCTAGCTTTAACTTGCAAATCAAAGGCAATTAAGGGAAATTCAGAAACACAAGAATGAAATGACAATAATCAAAATCTGCAGTTAAATGAAGGAAAAGATAAGCTTTTCCTTTTTTGTTTTCAATAGGCCAATAAACAATTCTCCCTTTTATTCTTAATGAGCCAATAAACTAACGTAACCCACTAGAAAATATTGTTTATTAAGCCTAGCAAGAGAAATATTCCAAAGAGTAACCATTAATCTCCTATAGATTACATAGATAATAAAACTCGTAATATACGAAAGTAAAAACAAAAATTTATAAATAGAGACAAAACATTAGTACATATAAAGTCTACACAAATTAACCAAATATACAAACCTGAGAATCAAAAGCAAAGAAATATACTTTAAGTAGGTATTAGTGAACCCAAAGGAGTAACCATAAACCCTATATAGATAACACATAGAATGGAACTTGTAGTATGCAAAAGTAAAAGCAAAGCATGTATACGAAATCAAGAACACAAACTCATAAATAGGAAAAAAAAAACATTATAAAACTACTAGAATAAAATCTACAAAAATCAACCAAAGATACAACTTTGAGAACCAAAAGCAAAGAAATATACTCTAAAAGTAGGAATTAATGAACCTAAAGGAGTAACCATAAATCCCATACACATTAAACAAACGATGAAACTGTTCATCGTAGTATACAAAAGTAAAATAAATGATGTACATGAAATTAAGAACATAAATTCATAAACAGAAACAAAACATAAGAAACTACTAGAATACATACAAAGTTTATAAAATCAACAAAAGATACAAACTTGAGAACCGAAAGTAAGAAATATACCCTAAGTAAGTTTCAGTGAATGTCTAAATACAATTTTTTTTTATTGGATTTCTAAACCCAAGTGAATGATTAAATGATGATTTTAAGAAAAATTGGACAATGAGACTCGTAATATACAAAAGTAAAAACAAAAGATGTATACAAAATTAAGAATACAAGTTCATAAACAAAAATAAAACAAAAAAATTATTGGTATAATACAAAATTTGCATAGTTTGGTATACCCTAATTTTGGAATTAGGGAACCAAATGTTTAGTCTTATACCTATTATGATTATACTTTAAAAAATATTTTCCAATAATTTTTTTAAAAAAATTATACCATAATTTGGGAATTTGGGAACTCAAAAAAATTAGTCTATAGTTTGAAATGATATTATTATCAAATTATTTTTTATAATTTATAATCTTTTAAAAAACTATACCTTAATTTGGGAATTAGAAAACCAAATGTTTTTTATTAACATTAATTAGATCGACGATGTCCAATCTTGGCTGGCCTATTAGCCAAATTCCTACATAAATCTCGTAGGTAGTGGGACTCAATCCCTGGTGGTGCATGTGCGCTTGCCTATAATGGACTAACCACCAACCATTGGATTAAAGACCACTTGCAAGAATCTAAAGGTTTAATCTATAGTTTGGTATGATTTTTATTTTTCTATAAGTTTTGTATAGAAAATTATGTCATAATTTGATAATTAATGAACCCAATGATTTTTTTTATCAATATTGGGCCACAATTGTCAAACCCATTAGCTAAGTTCCTGCATAATGCAGACGGCATGACTGGATCCCGAAACATGCAAATGCATCTACCTTTAGTGGATTTATCACCTGCTACTAGGGTAAAAGACCATTAGTTGAACCTGATGATTTAATCTAGATTTAATATTATTTTTATTTTCAAATTATTTTTTATAAATTTTAAAAAATAGGTAAGTAAAAAGATAAAGGAAAAAACGTTAAAGAAAAAAAAAAGAGAAAAGCAGATAATGAAAAAGAGTTGAATAATAAAACAAAGAAAGAAAATAGGTGTTTTTACGGGTCACAGGTGTTTCGTCGACGGGTCGTGGAAAATATTGACTTGTATACGAGTATTGGCTACTGGTATCAGTATGAATGCTCGTCGGCTTAGAAGAAGTCTCTCTGCATTATACTCAGAGGTGGAAGTCCTTCTCTGGGCATTGGAGTCTTTAATTTCTTTTCACTTTTTGGAAGTGGATTTTACAACGGATTGTACGGACGTCATAAAGATTATGTCGAATCCAGAAGATTGGTCGGACTTTCAAATTTACTAGGAAGATCTTTTTAGGTTGAAATTTTTGTTTAATGTTTTTTCACTCTTTGTTATTCTAACATCTCTGAACCATAAAGTTGATACTCTCGCTTGTTCTATTAGACAGTCAACTCATGGTTTGGTTGTGTAATTGTGTTTTCCATGCTTTTTTGGAGTATAAATTTTTTATTAATATATTTATGTGTAAAAAAAAAATTAATTCGGTCCGGTAAAAACAATAAACATTAAAATGCCTATTTTGGTGTGCCTAAAGTTAAAATCATTAACTATTTGCAGTCCTTTTGTATCAATTCATGGGGTTAAAAAGTGTAAATGGGCCTTTTGGTAAGGTAGGACGACGAGAAAGGTTTTTATTATAGGCTCGGCTCTCTGTTTACATACTAACCTAATACAAAAAGTAATTACGAATTAGTTAAAAAAAATTGAAGTAACATAAATTTGTGCAAGGATCAATAATATAATTGAGAAACATGTTGTGGCACACTCACATAAAAATATTTCCCAAAAATAAATATACGATTTAGGGCCAAAAAATCTGTTAAACTAAATTAAACCAATCAATTTATGTACTCCTTATCTCTTATCTCACTTAGTTTTTTTTTTAAAATTTATTTATAAGAAAGGATTAATCTTAAAGAAAAATAAAATACATTGGTCTGATACCTTTACCAAGACGGCCAAAAGAAAAATGTCGACCGATATTTCACCGTACTCTCAAACTCACGTGGAGCCCGTTAATGGTTTACCTTCAAACAGCACGAAATGCGACGATTCATCTCTTACTGTCAAGTATGATGATCTTGTTCGTCACTCTGACCTCTTTTGGGAAAAGCTACGAGCTTTGCTCGGATTTTCCCGCAGCACTTTGAAGTGAGTTTTCTTCTTCTTCTTCTTTTCAGTTTTTCTCGTTTTTTTGGGGGCTTGTATGACACCCTTTTACTTCCGTTTAACATTGTCGAAGATACAACTCTACTCTTTATTCCTTTTTGTTTTTCAGTTTTTATTTTCATTTCTGGTGTCGATGAAATTGAATGCTGTTTTCTCCTCTGTCAGATTGTAGGATTTTGTTAGAGATATATTCAATTTTGTTCGAACTTCACTCTAAGATTCGTTAGGGTTATGGATTTTGGGTTGAGGTGTTGATATTTTGTTTGGTAACATGGAAGCTGAAGTATTAGATTTGATGCTCTGTGATATGCTTAACTTATTTTAATTAGGGTTTAATGTATTTCGGATTGTTTGAAGTTATAACGATTCTTTGTATATTTCACAAAACAATTTCACTGTGATTCTTTAACGCAGGGAATGCGTTGTGTCATGTGTATTGTCTGTTGTATTGGGTTTATCATATTTTTTTACCTGGTTTTATGTGTGATTGAAACTATCTTGTTCATAAGGATATCAATCAAACTGAATCTCGTTTACTAATCTCGATATTGTATTTACTAATTTGGTGTGTTTATATGTGTTGTGGAACTATCTTGTTCATTGGGATATCAAATCAAACTGAATCTAGTGTATTTACTAATCTCGATATGTTTTTACTAATTTAGTGTGTTGATATGTGTTTTATAACTATCTTTTTCAATAGGATATCAAAATCAAACTGAATTCAGTGTATTTACTAATCTCGATATTGTAGTTATGATTTATAAACGACTTCAGGTTTTTATAAGTTGTTTTGTTATTTGTTTTCATTTATCAATCACTGAAAGATAATAATGGAACATTCTGTGTCTCTGTAAAGGGTTCCTACTGTGGGAGGAAACAGTCTTGACTTGCATCGGCTTTTCGTTGAGGTTACGGCTCGAGGTGGCATTGAAAAGGTAGGAGTTCATGTTGTCATTACTCATTCTGTTGGTTGATTAGTTTTGTTTCATTCAGTATTTCAAATGTGTTTTTTTTTCTTACTCTAGGTGATCAAGGATCGGAAATGGAAAGAAGTGATTGGTGCATTCCATTTCCCGACAACGATAACAAGTGCATCATTTGTCTTAAGGAAATATTATCTCAAGTATCTTTATCAAATGGAACATGTGTATTACCTTGGAAACCCATTGTCCACATTCCCACCAACAGGTCTATTCAACACTATTATTCTTATCATTTTTCACCTTTTCTTCCGTTACTTCGTGGCATGCTGAGCCAAGTCAAAATCCTCATGTTTTCTTAGATGAAGCAATGAACAGCCTTGTCAATGTGTCGCCGAACCCAGATGAAGGTATAAGAAATGTTTCTCGAAGTCTAGTTTTGGTTTCTTTCCTCATTAGATATCTCTGTTCATGCATTAGCTTGTAGAATGTTGTATCTAGTAGTCCCTTGGAATAGAGTTTATTACAACTTCTATATAATCAACTCATGCCTGCTAGGCCTTTAAGTTGCACATTCAGGTCAAAAATTAAACGTGTTAGGTTGTTACAACTATGGCTCCTTAAATTAGCTCTCTGTGCTTCATTCCTTTTAGGCTTCTATCTTCTTTAACTCATTGTTGCTTAATTAAAGTTTCAAACAAACAAAATACATACATCTTTCGTGAAATTACATTCCTTTTATGTAGAAGATTTCTGCACTAGATTCACCATTTGTGTATCTATTTAAATTGCCATTGTGTACCTTCAGGTATTGATAAACCACAAGTTGGGAACGAGGTTCACGGCTTCATTGACGGGAAGTTTGATAACGGCTATCTAGTGACGATGAAGATTGGTTCTGCAGAGATGAAAGGTGTGCTTTACCATATTGCTCAAACACCAAATCAGAACCAACATGCCATGGAAACACCTTCAGCCGCCGTAGCACAACAACGCCGACATAAGAAGAGAACAAAATTGGCTCAAGTTGACTCTCAGAAGCCCAAATGCCACAGGAGTGGCTACAACTTCTTTTTTGCTGAGCAGTACGCTAGGCTTAAACCTGAGTACCATGGACAAGAACGAACCATCACCAAGACAATAGGAAAAATGTGGAGCAGTCTCACTGACTCTGAGAAACAGGTAACAAATCATGATCAAATTAAATACACAATCTTCTGAAACAAGTGTTTGATTACAAATTTTGTTATATCATTCCAGGTTTATCAAGACAAAGGAATTAAGGATGTGGAGAGATACAGAACTGAGATGTTGGAATATAAATCTTCACATGAGTCAGGAGCTACTGCTGCTGCTGCTTCGACAGCGCCTCAGTAGTTTTTCTCCGTTGTGTTGTATCATCTCTTTTTCTTCTCTAAGAGAACTCTTTTCAAAAAATGCTATTTATTTAATCAGTTGCAGAATCTGCCATGTTTATGGTTTTAGGGTTAGTGAGGAGGTTATTCACCGCGGACTCGTGTCTTTCTTGTTGTTGAGTCAGTAACTGCCGTTTGATAGTGTCATAGCCATATATCCAAACCAAGATCTCTAATATCGAAACTTGAGCTTGGGCTAAGGTTTGACAGAAAATATTATAATGTTATCAATTACTAAGAGTAGGATTATTGGGAGTTTTTTGCAAGGTTCTTACGAATAAAAAAAGTAAAAATATTAAAAATGAGAAGAGAGAGGAGAGAAAGGTTTCTTATTTAAGAAACTTTGAGAGTGTTTAAGAGACTCTACAAGTGTTGAAATATGATTGAACAAATTTTTTTAAAAAAACTAAATTTAAATGAAAACTAAATTCCAATTAAAACAATAATATTATAGTAGTTTAGAAACTCATTTTAAGAACCTTACCAATAATGGTGGTCTAAGCCCTTTTGATCTTATCGAGAAGTTTAGACTTAAAATAATCAATAATGTGGATATGCATTGTCATTGTGTAGAGAGAAACATGTTGTGGGTATCATCAATCATATCATGTAGCGTGGGATGTGAGTTCCTTGCATTGTTATAAATTCATTAACCCTTCTTTGAAACCCAAAGGTTATATATTGCTGGCATACATAAGATGGTTTTCATTTATATTTGTGGCATGCAAAGACCATATACTTTTGATATCCGTTAATAGCAGCATGATATACTTTGAAATTATATTTTATTCAATAGCATAGATCATATATTTGGACCAATTCCTGGAGATTTATGGTTCTGATGATCAGAACTGGTTCCAGCAATTATCGGATTCATCATAAAAGGTGGTCGCAGCATTGTATCCTCAATCCAATTATCTGACCAAACATTTGGAGATTTGCCATTTCCAACCATTGTTTTCAGCCTGATTTCAAAAGTATTCTGCCAAAAAGAAGACTTGTTCAGACAAAAGAAGGTCTGAAACCTATAGTGGCCATGATCAGGGGCGGATGCAAGTGTAATATAGGTGGGGTATGTGCTTTATACTAAAAATAATAATTTGTTAATTTTTTTTTTCATATTTTTTACTTTGAAGATAAAGTTGTGCGGCACAATATCCAGAACCAAATTGAACTAAAAATTTTGTTTGATTCGGTTTCAATTCCTAGAAAATAACCATTTGGTTCTAATATTTAGATAATTTTTTGTTCTCGGTTCGGTTCCGAAAACTGAAAATGACCAAATAGAAACCAAAACTATTTAGTATTAAAATATTTTGGTTACTTTTAGTCACAAGTAATTTTTTTACGGGTATTTAGTTACTTTTGGAAAAAAAACTATTCATAACCTAACAAATCTATTTCGGGACTAATAGTTTAAGTGATTTTTGTGTGTTTTTATTAAAATAGGAAACCATATGAATAATTGAAAAAGGTTCTATTTTTTCAGAAGCAAAACCGAAACCGAACTAAATTTTAGTTGGTATCCACTGGTTACCCAATTTTCAAAACAAAAAACCAAAAGAATAGAATCGAAGAACTAAATGCAATGGTTTGTGCCCCGGATTAAAAATATTTCTGGATGCGCCACTGGCCATGAGAATGCCTCCATTCGGAAAGTACCTACTTTTTAGAAATTTGGCACAACGAGAGTAATTCTCTTGTAAGATTCTCTATGATTGTTTTGCTAGAAGAGCTTGGTTGAATAAGTGAATATCCTTGAAACCAAGGTCTCTTTGTTATTTCGGTCTGCACAATGAAATCCAATGAATTTTCTGGTTGCCTTCAGTTGAGTTCCACCAATGGTTGTAGCTGAGTTGCATGGGTTATGTTTTTTCATGAACTGAGAGCTTTCCAACAGCTCCTTATTCTGTCTGAAACTGAGAAACCTGCAGAAGAGTAAGGTGAGTTCCAAAACTAAGTTGATGACTTCCTTCATTTCTGATTTATGTAGAAACTGTTTATCAAATTTGAAAGAACCACGATATGATGCCTCCGAGGACACTAGTTGCACTAGATGTATGGTCTATGATCAGAACCATACATCTTCAGGAACCGCTGACTTGAAGCCGGAAATTGTTGAAACCAGTTACTCTTTTTGAACCTCATTACAGAGCATGGGATTTGCAAAAACTCAATGACTTATTCTGCCCAAGGGATGTGGCAATAATAAGATTAATCAAACGAGCTTTTGGTTTTTCGGAATACAAGAGCTTGAAGTATAACTCCAATGGTATTTACTTAGTGAAATTAGGCTACCGGCTTGCTTCGAAGATTATTCCAAACTCTGACAACCCTATGAACACTTCAACCAATGACCTTAAAAAAGAAATTTGGTAGATTAATGGCCCTCCAAAAATAAAGATGTTTCTTTGGAAAGATGTCTCGAATGCTCTTCTAACTGCCGAGAATATGCTTTAAAAAGAGCTTCAAGTCGATGACAGATGTCAGATTTGTGGAGGGACTCAAACCACTAATCATATCCTCTTCACATGTACTCTAACGAGATCGACTTGGCCAATTTCAGACTTTCTCGATCCTCAACATGGGTATGAAAACCATTTCCTTTGTCGTAATACATACCATGTGATATTGACCAGAGAAACATCTCATATCCTCCAATTATTAGATCTTTGGGAATCTAGATAATTTGGAACCTTAGAAAAAATAGGAACAATCTGCTATTTGAAGGGAAAGCCTTCCAGGTCTAAAATATGGTAGCTAAACTTTCCAAAAGGATGCAAAAAATACACCACAAACATGGAGACCACATCCTATACCATGGATTAAATGCAACATCGGTGCAACCTAGGAAAGTAAAACAAAGATTGGGTGCTTCACGGGTTCTACGTATGGGGAAGGAATAGTTTCACTACATAGTCATCGATCTCTTGCAGATATCAACTCGCTTTTAGATGCACATGCATCAAGATGGTCATGGGGTTTTGAGAGTCTGCTAAGCCTAAAAATCTACAAAGTTATTTTTGAGGTTGAAAACAAGACCCTCCATATTGCAGTCATTTGGCCAAAGAAGTTGATTTCCATGAAATCCATCTCAGAACCACTCTTATGATAACTGAAACTCTTCCCATTATGGAGACTTAATCTAGTTGTTAGGAAAGGTAATTTAGTTGCAAGATCATTTAAATTATGAATCTTATAATTGTAGGTCTTAGATTGGCTTTTATCCCTTGCTTATAGCCATACGTTTGTTTATACTCTGATCCTCATCGATCGGCCATTTTCAGTATTAATGAAATATATTCAAGTGAAAAATTATATACTTGGACATGTACAGTTATTATTTTTTTGCCAAACTCTAGTCTTAAACATTAGGCATATAAGGAATAATACGTATTTCAATTGGGCAATTTGTAGGTAACAGATATTGGATACTACTCACGTAAACTACAAATAATAAACAAAGATAACTCTAATAGAAAAAATTAACAATATGAAAGCCATCTTGCTATACAATAACAGTTCTCAATTGAATCAAGCAAAGAAGTTTGGATTGTAGCCGTTGCTGGAAGTGGCTAAGATGTAGTAAGCAATTATGTGCTTAATCGATCCCTAAGCCAGAACATCAACTATGCTGAACTCAACCGGATCGTTTGATTTTAGTAGATTCACGTATTCCTTAGCTCTATCATCTTCTTCTTCGAAGTGAGATTTCCTGTCTTGCTTTGGTAATCCTTTTTTCGCCATGTTTTCTCTCTCGCAGTTGAAGAAGACAAATCACCTTAGGAAGAGTGAGAGTCAAGTGCTCAGATTGATAACGAAGAAGTGATTCAATGCGGATTTCACTATGGCGGATGAAGATATTTTCCCGAAGGAAGCAAGGGAGAGTTTAGGAAGAGCGAAAGTGTTATCGCCACCGAGTCGGAGGGATCAAAGTCTTTTGAAGGTTATTGAATTGGGGTTCCACTAAGAAATTGCAGCGGAGAAGGTTGTCGGAGAGAGTAAAGCAGATGAGCTTGTCGCCATTTTCTGTCCAGTAGTTTTGTGATTTTAGTTTTGACTTTTTACTTTTTAAGGATTCATATAGTGATCTACGATTTCTGATGAGTGACGTTGCAGCTTCAGGTTGGTTCAATTTGGATTATAAGATTTTAAGAATAAATTTTTGTAGTACAACCCCTGTTTTTATACTTTGTATTCGTATATATTAGTTTTTTCAAACTACTGCTTCAGAAAATTATTGCTCTGTTTGGTCGCTTATAAGTTGTCATAGTCATATCATATATTCAAAAGTTGATTTAGAGAAAAATATGTGTTATCTAGTTATAGTGGATAAGGGACTGTTATTGATTATTATGGTTTAGTTAATCATCTCCACATTCTAAACTCCAAACCAACTTAAGAAGATCTAAAAATTTGTGTTCCTACAACAACCACAAATACAAGGAAAAACAAAAGAAAAGACTCACAAGCTACCAAAGAGAACTATAATGTTCCTCGAATCTCAAACCGGCTTCAAATATGTGTCCAACAGCACCACCACCACCATCACCACCAAGACCTAGTCTAGTCTGTGCCACCACTGAAGCAGTCCATTCTGTAAACAGCTTGAAACGAGCTTAAACCTTTAGCAATCAATCAGAAGGACGACAACATTAGAGCCAGAGGAGGAAAAAAGGACACTAACTACTAGCAGCTGCACAACACATCATTCATACCTCTAAGAGATCCATTACATCTATGCTTTGCTTCTGTCTAGTTCAGTGTTTGCCGTATGAGCTGTTTTTTATTCCTTGGCTAGGGTTGTGTATACTTCTTCTTGTTTAAAGAATCAAATCAAGGTAGGAATAGTTCATGCACCAACCATACTCAAGGAAACTACCATAACTGTGATCTCATACCCCAATTAAGAGCGCCCTTGTGTCAGGACTGTAAGATATCCCAGAGATCTCCCCAAAGAAGTCAATTTCCTGCTATGTTTCACACCCCTTTGAGACATCATAGACATGGACGTAGTCAACCGGTTCGGCCATGGCCATGTATTTTCTATCAGATGTGTAGCGAATTGACTAGATTGCTCATAGGTTACCCTTCAAGACATCAATAGACTGAGATAGGTTACGGATGTCCCATACACGACAACTCTTCTGTTGGTTTCCTGTTGAGAAAATGATTCTTTCTGAATGCCATGTTGAAGCAAAAAAAATTCGAAATTTCCTGAGAGTGTTTCCAATGTCTGTAAAGGAAACACTCGTGGCATTATAAAGCACACTCTTTGTAATAAAATATATTCACACGATTATATCTAGGACCACAAAAATGTACCTTTCCTGTGGGATTTACTATAAGGCCCTCTGGGTTGTCTCCAACAATAGCTAGTAATTTACCATTAGGTATCAAAGATTCGTCTTGCACCAAAAATTTGAACAAAAGAATACAATATTTGTTTGATGATTAGAAGCACATACATTTTTCACTTGGAATTTGATAAACTGGAGAATAATTAAAGATGAAAGTTTCAACTAAACTATTCAATTTATAAACGGTAAACAACTTCAAATTTTTCATGTGATAATAAAATCAATCAAATTTAAGAGATTACTTACCTTTGTTCTTAAACTGGTAAAACATTATTTTGCTAGCAGACATGCATCTTTTTAACCTCATCACATTCACTTCCAACCTTCCATTTCATTCACTTATTCTCTTCTTCAACTTGGCTCTAAAACCCAAATTTCCTCTTCAATAATCGGTCAGCGTTATTTTTAAAGACATTGAAGCTATTCGTGAATCTTTTTCTAATCTTATGGGGACATTGTGCTTATTCGTGGTCGTAGGGAAAAGAATTTTAAGCGGAAAAACTAAGTACAAAATTAGGAGAAAAGATAAATAGAGGTCAATCATTTGAAAGTGTCGAAGTGGGAAATAAGTTTTGGTAAAGTGCGGACGAGGCAGCTTGAGGAAATAATTAAAATTATTTATATGGCAGTCTCACAAGCAGCAAAACTTACCTTTAACTAATATAAACTAGGTGTATGCGCTCGTGTGGTATTATTTTAAGATCTATATAGAAAATATACACGTGTGAATCATGTTTGTATAATACACAAAAGTGTAAGTCCATAGCAGGTTTGTTCGGACTAGGATCTGAAGGTGTTTCCCCTTTCCATCTTCTTTCATTTTTTTTTTGGTTTTGGCACTTTCTCTATTTCTCAAATTTTTTTGGAAAATACTAAAAGGACAAACAAAACTATAGCGGGGTTAGAGGTGACAGTTCAAACAAAAAACAGAACCCTTACGGAAAATTTAATCATGTTTACAAGTCTCTTTGACATCTAAATAAACACAGAGATCAACAACGGTTCTGCCAAATTTTGTGAGAAGCACAGTAAGGGAGTGGTAAAGATCTTTCTATATATATATATATATAATTATCAAAGTATGAAAAGGAAAACAATCATGAGATGACTGATGATTAAAATTGTGTTACAATAAAGTTCTCAAAAAAAATGCAAGAGAAGCATCTTTCAGAGAATTGCATTGAGAAAAAGATGCAATATTATTACAAACAAGGATGGAAATATGTATGATAATCTCTTCACATAATTGATAATACTAATTAAAAAACTTTCAGCAATATGGATGTAACCTTCTCAACTACCCTAATAAGTTTTTCTATAGTCACATCAAATATATATATATATATATATATCCCATATATAAAGATATTATTTTCACAAGCTGTTTAGGAGTACATAACCTTATGTTTAAGGTTTTAAATTACAAACTTATCAAATCTCCAGGAGCAGAGTTTTCTGCTGGCAGAAAAATTAAAATGATTAAAGAAGAATTAAGTAATTCTTATAAAGTTTTGGCCAAAACAAAAATGTAGTTCTTATAAATCAACAATACAACTTTATCTCTTCTATATCATCTTGAAAAGTATAGAGACTTAGACACACAAATTTCAATCGGAAAGCGGCGATTCAACGCACAATTTGTTTTTATTACTGTAAACTTCCTACAAAAGTCTTACACTTGCTCGATACTAATCTCTCTAACACAAAACAAAATAACACTTCAACACTCTAACAAGGCTCACAAAAGTTTCTTTCTCTCCCTAAACCTTAAGCAAAAACTCCCCTAATTTTTCTTAAATGTTAGATAGCCTCGCCTAATAGGTCGTTTCCCTTAACTTATAATCTCCCAAAACTTTTCAGAAATGGAAACTCTCAATTTAGAGTGAAGTTTCCATTTATGTTTGACAGTAGTGTGTCATTTTGGTTAACAACTATCTATCTTTAGCTTTTTCTTGTTCCACAAGACTTCTTGATTTTGTCACGACTTGAAGTTCCTGCCCCTTCCATGCTTGTCTTGCTTGCATTCCACGCATCTTCAATCTCCCCCTTTTTAGCTCATTTTGATAATAAAGCACTCCACTGTACATGTTTCAAAACAGAGCATAAACAAGACATGCAGAAGGTACATAGCCAAATAGTGCATCCACATCGCATTTTAACCACAATGACTCTAAAGATTAACCCAAAACAATCCATGGTTCCAACAAAAAGGTTCAACCACATAAAGCTGCAAAATACATCTGAGTGCAACAACCACATAAAGTCATTAAAAGAAGTTTAACAAATGTCCAAAACAAAATAGAAAAGCAGCTAAAACTTATATTCTATGCTCCCCCACGATCAAGCATCAGACTGTGTCTCGGAGTATTCTCTCCCTGTTTGATGTCACAATTGAGTTAAAAATATACCAAGTATATGATCAAAGAGCAAGACAAAATACTTACCTAGCACAAGAAGGGATTTTCAGCAGCTAAATAGCTTTGCGAACCACCTACTGAGTTTCCTCATCTGACAGTCCTTTTCTGATCTTTGAAGTTGTGCCCTTGTTGTTTAGTCGTGGTGCCTCTACTCATTGTTGCATATGTCTTCCTTTTCCCTTTGAGGGTTGTTTGACTGACAGGTTTCCGCGTAGGCTGTCCCACTGGCTTAACGGGAATCTGATGTTGCTTGACGAGGAGGTTGAATAGAAGGCTAAGGTAAGGGAGCCGTAACTTTGATTCAGGATTCTTAGCCACCAACAGAACAAGATCGAAGATGATTTTACCAAAATTGAATGGCATTCCTTTGACCAGCATGTACACAATCCTAGCACGAAGTTTATTTCCATACTACTCATTGTTGGTGGGAATCCAGTTTCTATAGAAGATCATGTACAGAAACCTCCTGGCTTCAGTGAAAAAAGAGGACAAAGTACCCTTCCAGACTTTCACTTCCCCATCAGAGAGAAACAATGTTATCTCATTGTCAGACACATGAAACTGTTTCTCCTTAGTGGCAGAATCGTCAACATAGCAAGTCCAAATAGTTCATTGACATGGGTAGGTGGGAATTCAACTCATAGCCTCTGATGAGAACCTTCACATACTTTTGTTATTGGTGTAGATGGCAGAGCCGCAAAAAACTCAAACAGAACCTCATGGTCATAAGAAGTAACTTCTGTCACGATTCTCCAAAGCCCATCATCCTCAATAATATCCTTGGCCATTTTGCCTTCATCAAGGACAAACATCTTCTCTTCCAGAATTTGTTTAGAGGTGGAGAAGATTCCATACCTCTGTTCAAAAGACAAATATCTGGAGGCTTCTGTCTTTGGCTCAAGTGGCGGTCCATTGGAAGTAGTCGCCTTGCTTTATTTAAGTTGGCTCTTTTGAAACAAACGACTGAGGTGGTGATCATTTCTGTAAACGTGTAGAGATTGATGGTGCGTGAATGGCCTTCGACCCTTGGGAAGGAGATTCCCTAGAATCTGATAGTTTAGCCACCGGTGGCTTATCAATCAAAGCATATACAGACACCTTTGGGCTCAGAGTGGTTGAGGCGTCATGGTAGTGCAGCCGCAAGAGATTATTGACAAAGGAGGACAACGGAGGCTGCTAGTGGATCCACAGTAATGTGAGGAGACTCTTCACTTTTCTATCATGGTGAGAGATTCGCGTTGTGAGCGATGAGAACTTCCCCTAGACTTGTTTCCAGCATCTTAGAGGAGTCATTAGCCACCTTCTCGGTTGACAAAAACTAAGCGAAGGGTTCTTCTGCTAGTTTTGTTTCCAGTGACTTAGATGAGCCATCAATCACTTTCTCAATTGATAGCGATTCCTCTGCCATTACGTTTTTGTGGGGATTTTTTTGACTTCTCCATTGGTGGTGATGTAAAGGAGCCTTCCTCAACTTGAGGCGTCGCTGGCTGAGGTCTGACAAGGCTAGAAATAGACAAAAGCCCGGATTTCATGATTTTGGTGAGAGAGAGATGGAGATGATTTGAGATTTTTATCATTTAATTTTGATGGAAACGTGTTAATGATACCAAGAAGTAGTAGCCATGAATACCGTTTGCAGTCCCCAAGGCATGTCCAAAACCCTAAGTCTCCCTTTTTCTCTCCAAAATCCATTCAGTTCCTCTATAAATTTGGCCTAATACAACAGACCTCTGTCTGCAAAGAATTGATAACAACAACCCAAAAGGACATGTAATACCCCACAGACTTATGTAGCCCACACAGAGGATCAGAATCATCAATTAAATTGTGTGAAGTGAGGGAATCAAATCATCACCAACACATGTGAACACAATTACCAAATTAACAAAGCAAGATGAAATTAAATAAATTAAAGTATCACAATATGTACATGTGGAAATCCTCACAGAGAGTTGTGCAGCAAGAAGACAAAGGACATGACATACATGAGAAGTCATCATACAGTCAGTATCACAAGTCTACACCATATAAACGGTTAACTTCTAAGGCTAGTCTTTCACAAATCATACATTTATCTTGTGTAATTTCTAGCACTCTATTCACGACACTGTGCTACAGGCAGCTTTAATTTCCTTTGGTGAAACAGGGGGCTGCGTGTATCCACAAATCATCTTTTTTTTAACTTTGGATACACACTTAGTAACTTGAGAAGGAAACAAATCATTGCTTGATTTCTTTGCTCATTGGCTTTCTTCTTGAAAGCACTTGGTTGGAACAAGAGTATCACTTGACTTCTCAACTCGTTGTTCTCATCAATAACACTTATCTAAGTTCTCATTAATAACACTTATCCAAGGTTGAATAAGTGTTGTATTATGGGCATCACTTAACTTCTCAACCAGCTAATACATATGCCACCTTAGCTTTTGACCTCGTGATGTACAGTGATACAACCCTTTGTACACGATCTACATAAAACGGCATGACAGACAGCTATTTTCCACAATGTGCAGAACCAGAGAATATATCATCAACTCATTTGAAGTAGCCGCACAACAAAATATAAATGCATGTACTTGTCCACACTTTACACACTAGAAAGTGAAAATTAGATTTCACAAACACCAATAGCATTTCTTAATTCAGTTAATCGATTAATATCTAGTGCTTTTGTGAAAATATCAGCTAGTTGAAATTTGGTGTTCACATGATCGATAATGACTAGTTTCTCCTTCTACAAGTTCTCGAATGAAATGATGTCTAATCATGATGTTCTTAGTTCAAGAATGCAAGAAAAGATTCTTTGCAATGTTTATGTCACCTTTATTGTCACAATGTATGAGTAAGGGTTAAAAGGGAGTACCATAGTCTACAGCCATCTGTTTCATCCACAAAAGTTGTGTACAACAGCTACCTAACACTATGTACTCGGCTTCAACTGTGGACAACGACACACTATTTTGTTTCGTACTTAGCCACGAGATCAGATTTTTTCATGAAGAAACATCCTTCGCGTGTGCTTTGTTTATCATCTAAGGAGCCTGTCTAATTAGCATCACAGTATCCTACAAGTCTGTTTTTTGTATCTTTACTGAAGTATATGCCCAGATTCACTATTCCTTTAACATATTTGATGATCTTCTTAACCGCCAACAACTGTGACTTCTTGGGTTTTGCTTGATATCGTGCACAGATTCCAACAGCATAACACAAATCTAGGCGACTCACTATAATATAAAACATACTTCCAATCATACTTCTGTAGAGTTTCTCGTCAGCATGTTCTCATATCTCATCCTTTCCCAACTTATATGTAGTTCTCATTGGGGTTCTAGCTTCGTTGCTAGATGACAGACCAAATCGTTGCAATGAATTCTTAATATATGTGCTTTGTGTGACAAAGATTCATGCATCTATCGGTTTCACTTGAAGACCCAAAAAGTAGTTCAGCTCTCCACACATGCTCATTTCAAACTCTTGAGTCATCACTTTGACAAAGTTGTCAACCTTGACAAAGTTGTCAAGCATACTTTGGTTTGTAGATCCAAACACAATATCATCAACATATATCCGTACCACCATTATATCTAACTCGGATTCCTTGATAAATAGCGTCTTGTCCACACTTCGTCGAGAGTATCCGTTGTTTGTCAGAAAGGTTGCCAATTATTTGTACCAAGCTCTAGGAGCATGTTTCAAACCATTCAGAGCTTTTTGGAGCTTAAACACATAATTAGGATGTTCTGGATTTTCAAAGTCTTTTGGCTGTTCAACATACACCTCTTCTTGTAGCCAACCATTCAGTAAAGCACTTTTAAGACCCATCTAGTATAGCTTTAACTGATGCTTGTAAGTCATCCCTGACATGAATCTGATTGAATCCGGTCTTGCAACATCAGCAAAAGTTTCATCAAAATTGACTTCTTCCACTTTTAAGTATCCTTGTGCTACCAGACGGACCATGTTACACACTATATTCCCATTTTCATCTATCTTGTTTTTGAAGATCCACTTGGTCCCAATGACGTTTGCGTCTTTTGAACGTAGTAATAGTTCCCAAACATTCAATCTCCACAAATCTCCTATCTCTTCTTGCATTAATTCAATTCATAACTCATCAAGAAGGGATTCTATATGTGTCTTAGGTTCAATAGATGACACAAAACATGCAAACTAAACAAGCTCGACATCTTCTCTTCCCCTTGCGAGCTGTTTGAAGTTGATCTATATTCCTCTTGTAATCCTAACATCTTGAATGTCACCAATCTATTAATTTCAGAGTGATTTCTATGAACTTGCATTTGTACCCACGATTGATCAACAATATATGGTTCTGGTTCAGAGAAAAGTGTATGTGAAGTTGGTTCATCACAATGTGTATGTAGAACCTCTATAAGCAGTGAGGATGAATCATCAAAGACAAAATTCACAATTTTCTTAACCATTAATATGCGTTTATTGTAGACTCGATAGGCTGTGCTCATTCCTAAATACCCCAAAAACAGACTTGTGTCACTCCTAGCTTCAAACTTTCCAAGTTAATCCTTATCATTCAGAATGTAACACACACACACTCGAAGGCATGAAAATAACTAACCGATGGCATTTTGTTTTTCTAGAGCTCATAAGTAGTTTTGTTTGTTTCTTTACGAACATACACCATGTTGATGTTGTAACATGTAGTATTGAAAGCCTTTGTCTAGAAGTGTTTGGCTACTCTATTCCTGGGCAACATGGCTCTAGCAATTTTCACTAGTGTTCTGTTCTTTCTTTCGATGATACCATTTTGTTGAGGTGTACAAAGATCTGAGTAAGTATGCACAATCCACTGATTTCCACTAATCTAATCAAAAATAGCATTCTGAAATTCACCTCCATGGTCACTACGTATAGCCTTGATTCCACTTTGCTCATTCTTAAGTTGCAATGCTAGGATTTTGAAGTTTTCAAGTGTCAAGTGTCTTACATCTAGGATAGAGCGATGTTGGGTTTTAACTTGTTTCCCTTGATTGCAAGGACCACACACAAACTCTTGCTTTCCATGAAGCTTAGGAAGTCCAAGAATTATCTCTTAATTCACAAGTTTAACCATTGTGCGTTAGTTCATGTGTCCTAAGCGTTGGTGCCAAAGCTCCGCCTCATTCTCATGGAGGGTACTCATAGTATCCACATATAGCAATCAATTCCTGACCTCACTCCTTCAAGCACCCAACCATGGTGAATGTAACATATAGATCAAGATCACACAGCTGCCTGATAATTATGAGATTTGCTGTTAAGACACCCATGAGGTACACATTGCTCAATTTAGGTTGTGTGTGTCCACCAGTATCTCTTTTTCCTTTGAGTTTTCCTTTGGCTCCTCCAAAAGTCACTTTTCCTCCTAAGATTTTTTCAAAGTTCATGAGATTTTCTTATCTTCTTGTCATATGTCTTGAATAACCACTATCAAAATACCAGCGATCTGTTTTCAAATTTTTTGGATCCTTATCTGTCGTGTACGCTGCCTGACAGTACAAATCCAACTTCCGGACCCAAACCCTATCATGATTCAGGTGATCTCTGTAATACTGTCGTCGATCCATGATCCTACAAAGGCAACCCTAATACATGTAGCACTACAACCTGATATAACCATACCTCCTATCGTATTGTTTGTTGTAGCTTCGATAGGAGGCATATCTTTGTTGTTGAACAGGCCTATGTGGTGTTGTATTAGTAGTTCTTACTACCTTCTGATTTGATGTTGTAGCATTCTCAGTGACAACTGCTTTAACAAACACAATGTTTGCGGTTGTGTTTTTAGCTCCACAATAACCCATACTTGCTTTGTCGGTTCTCCCGTACTATAGGATCTTGTCGAGATCTTTTGTTCCTTTGAATAACATGTTCTTTAGTTGTTCTCATGGATAACTTTTGAGTTCGGTATTCTTGATTTTTTCTGCCTCCAATTATGTATCTAACCTTTGAACCTTGTTCGACGAAACCTTATTTTTAGCCATCAACTTGCTATTTTTTCTTTTAGATCTACAAGGTTCATTACAACAATTTGCATCTCATCAGCAAAATATAACCCTAGATAATCCTCTTCTTTAGAGTCTTGGTTTGTTCTGACGTTTTAATCAGTTGGTGCAACAAACGTCTGTCCTTTCATAGCATTTTCAGCCACATAGTCTCCATCATCAGTTATTTTAACTATACCAAAGTTTGCCATGTACCCTTCAGATCATCATTATCATCTTCGTTTTTGGTATCACTCCAACTCCCAACTTACTAATAGAGCCTTGTCCTTTCGCTAAGAGTTACCAACACATTCAGACTTCATGTGACCAAAACCTTGACATTCAAAACACTTTACTATCATCTTCATTTTCGCAGTTGGATAGTCTGCTTTGAAGTGGCCATATCCTTGACACTCAAGATAGTGTTTGTCTGAATTCTGTTGTTCATTCTCATATACATGTCTTGCTGACACGTGAGTGTCTCTTCTCTGTCCTCTTTCAAACCTCCTGAGATATTTCTTCACTATTAATCCCACTTGATCATCTAGATTAGCTGTCTCAGGGTTTACCTTTTCTTCAGCCAACAAGACAATTCCTTTTCCATGGTGAGGTTCAATCTCTTTATTGAGTTGAATTTCATACGCCTGCATCATCCCAACTACTTGATCAAAACTTAGCTTATCAATATCCCATTTTACCGCAAGAGCAGATCAATGTCAATGAAATTTAGCAGGCAAGCAGCAGAGAAACTTTTTCACTAGTTTCTTATCCTTATAGGTCTTCCCCAAAATGAAGGCTTCATGTAGCCCTAGGCATTCGGGTACGTGAACGCGATCGGGTTGGGTTTTTTGGATTTTGGATATTTCAGGTTTACCTATATAAGACCTGTTCGGATATGTTGCGGGTTCGGGTGATGTTTGGATATTAAATTTCGGATTCGGGTATCCGATTTTTTATTAATATTTTAGTCTAAATATTTTAAAAAACATTTTATTTTTTTTAAATAAAAAATTAATTAAAAAGTTAATCTTTTAGTTTTTTATTATTGTTTTGATTTTGAATTGCTTAGTATATTTAGATTTATAGTTATAATTTTGAATATTTGTGTAGTTAAAAGTACATATAATGTGAATTTTAAAAAAATATATTATGTATTTTGGGTATTTCATGTATCCATTCGGAGTTTGGATTTTACCCGATCGCATTCGGGTACTTGTACTCTTATAATCTAAAACTTGTTTGAGTATTTTATAAATTTTGGTTCTGTTTTGTTTCAGGTATTTTGGGTCGGGTTCAAGTTTGGGTTCGGGTTTCAGGAAATATGCTTAGGGCTAGCTTCATGTGAGAGAGAGCTCAGTCTGCTATTAAACACTTCTATTGACTCATGTTTCCCCATAGTGAGAGACTCATAACATGTAACCAGCATGTCAATTCTTGTTCTCTCCACACTGGAGGTTCATTCAAATATAACTTGTAGAATGTCTCAAGCCTCCTTCACTTTGGTACACCCTTGCACACGTTTAAACTGGCATAGTGGCAATGTGTTGAAGATTGCTGACAGAGCCTTCGAGTTATTTTTGTCTCTGCCTTTTCTTCGGCTATCTAGCTCTTTCTTGGTTTAGGAGCAAATTCTTCTCCGTTCTTCACAGTTGGCGGTGTTCATCCATCCTCAAGAGCTCCCCATGCTTCTTCATCTATGCCTTTGATGATTTGTTTGATCTGCACTTTCCAATGCCCATAGTTGTTTGGATCGGCTTTCAAAGGTTCCTTAATGGCCACAAACTGTTGTGTGTTCTCCATAGTACTCTGGATGATCTCATCTGATATTGTTAGGTGATCCGCTCTGATACCAATTGAAAAAGTATAGAGACTTAGGCACATAAGCTTCAATCGGAAAGCACCGATTCAATGCACAATTTATTTTTATTAATGTAATCTTTTCTACAAAAGTATTACACTTCCTGGACACTAATCTTTCCAACACAAAAATGAAACAACACTTCAACACTCTAACAAGGAACACAAGAGTTTCTTTCTCTCCCTAAACCTTAAGCAAAAACTCCCCCAATTGTTCTAAAGTATTAAAAGGCCTTGCCTAAACCTTTGATATTTTTATAAGTCATTTCACTTAACCTAGAATCTCTCAAATCCCTTAGAAATAGAAAAACTCTCAAGTTGTCAAGTTTCCATTTTTGTTTGACAGCAATCTGTCGTTTTGGTTAACAACTCTCTGTCTTTAGCTTTTCCTTGTTCCACAAGATTTCTTGAATTTGTCACGACTTGAAGTTCTTGCCTCTTCCATGCTCACCTTGCTTGCGTTCCACACATCTTCACATCTAACATTATACAAAACAAAAAAATGATCAATCACAACACTACAAATCATAACAATAATCTCCAAAAAGATCATAAATTTTGAAAAGGGAGACAACGGATAAAGAGACAAATTCCTTAGAGATAATGTCTTCATAAGTAGCCAGATGTGTCTAACCGTGTTTGCAGCCAAAAATCTATTGAATAGAGGCTGAATCAAGCCATTCACAGAACCATAAAGCGCTAATTTGGAATCAGCTCTGAATTCTCCAATCGACACAAATCCTTCTTGGAGAGACTGTGTAACAAGCTCTGGTAAGCGTTTAAAGAAGATATGAGTTCCTTTTCTTCTTGAATCTGGTGAGATTTATGTCATGTTTTTAAATGAGGTTATTGCTCGGGATGGAAAATCTTGGGATAGCTTAATCGTGGGTCAATTCCATGAGAATTTACCCTCTATGGCCGTTTTACATGCGATTTTGAACGAGATTTGGAGTAGAAAATTGTGTGATATCTCAGTCTCCAGAGCTGGTCTAAAATTAGTTCTCATTAAAATCCCTTGCCCTAAGCTGCGTACTCGGATTTTTGGTCAGAGCATGTGGCACATCGAACGTCAAGCAATGTATATTGCCAAATATGAGCTGGGTCTTGAGCTAGTCGTGTTGGAACTGAAGGAAGCACTGTTTGATTGGACTTTAGGTGTTCCTTTGCACTTTTTCTCGATAGAAGGTCTAACACATCGCTGGAGCTGTTGGTGAGCCTCTGTTTTTGCACCCCAACAAGGCTAATAAGACTAGACGTGAAGTTGCTCGAGTCTACACAATTTTTAGCCTTTAGACTCCATTACCTTAATTTATTAATGTCAAGTCTGATATCTACCTTTTGTTAGAATGTTAGGGGATTAAATAATGGTATTAAGCGGAGGAAACTAAGTGTGTGGGTTAAGCAGATTAAGCCGCTATCTTGTAGTATTATTGAAATTCGAGTAGAAGAAGAGAAGTCTCAAACTTTTGTTAAGAACTAGCGATTTGAAGAAATTATGGTTATGCAGATTTGGGTCGTATTTGGTTGTTATGGGATCAGTCGGTTGATCTTACGGTTTTGGCGAAGTGTAGCCAAATGATTATGGTGTTGGTGAAACTACCAAATGGAACTGCTGAATTTATTGTCTTCTTTGTATACGCATACAACGATCGGTTTTCCAAACAGAATATGTGGCGTGATCTAAGAAAAATTGCTTCTACCTCTCCTTACCCAGATAATTTGTGGGTTGTTCTAGGGGATTTTAATCAGTCTTTGAATCTTGTGGATAGCTCTATTGGTAATATTCGGATTTCTTCAGGAATAAAAGAATTTCGTGACTGTTTGTCAGCTTATGAACTTGTTAATTTGGCTTTCAAGGAACCTTCGTTTACCAGGTGGAATAACAGGAAAGAGCATACTGTAGCAAAAAAACTTGTATGAGTTTTAGTGAATGATAAATAGTTGTTATTCTTCCCTACCTCTTTAAGTTATTTTGGTGAGATGGATTTTTTAGATCAATGTCCAAGTTGTGTCTCGCTTGGTTATTCATTTACAGGAAAAAAACATTTCATAGTCTTCAACTTCTTGCTCAAGCGTTCAATTTTTTTACCAAGGCTTAGTCAGTTCTGGGAATCTAATCACTTTGCATGCACTGAAATGTTCGTCTTGTCATAGAAACTAAACCTTCTAAAAACAGCATTTAAAAACATAAATAGGGAGAAATTCTCGGGTATTGAATCTCGAGCTCAAGAGGCTAACAAAGTGTTGATTACAACTCAACAAGCATTCCGAGCAAATCTATCCTCAATCTTGACTAAACTTGAGAAAAGAGCACATGCCAAAAAGTTTTCCTTGGCTCAAGTAGAATAGAAGTTTCTCTGTCAACGAGCACGTGTTCGGTTGATCAAAGAAGGAGATATCAATACTGCTTATTTCCATAGGGTGATTGTTGCTAATTGATCCTCTAATCAGATTCATTATTTGATTAATGAGGATAATGAGAAGCTTACATCAATTGTCCAAATTGAGAATGAATGTGTTTTGTAGGGAACTCAGAAATCAATGACTTGGTAGGTTCAATTTTGTTGCTCAATATTCTTTGTTTAATAGGAAGAATTTGAAGATTTTATTTGAAAGAGAAAACTCTATTCCTTATAAAATAACAACCGAGTTTTAAGAATGAAAATACAAAGCCTTGTGTAGGAGAAGTCTTAACCTAATAGAGTTAACCTAGTACTGGTAAGATCAAAAGAAAATGAAATTTGCTTAAAAGATAAAAAAAGGAAAACAACGAAAAGATAGCTTGTCGAACAAGCAATAGATGGCGCTACATCAACGATTAGGGTCAAAAATTAAAACGGATTACTGAGATGTGTCCTGAGGCTATATAAAAACTATAAGTTAATTTTATACAATGGTTTTTTGACAATTTTTGCCTTACCGCATTAAAGGTAATTCGAAAAATCAACTAAAATGGCAATGGCATTGCTCGTAAATAAGTGATATTCTGACGGCAATTCATAAGTATACTCTCCTTTTGATATATAAAGATTATAAGTAAAAAACTATTTCGATCTTAAAATAACACTTTTACACTTTATCGGTGGATAATTCAAAGATTTCTCGAACTATAGCAAAAGACTAGAAAATAATTTAAATATCACAAAAGTGATTCATACTTAAACATAGTTCTCATGTATTTTTACATATTTTAGTTTCAAAGTTAATTTATCTTTTTATTTTACCAAAAAAAATACGTTAACCGAAAAGCTACCAATTAGGTCATTCAGCAAAAAATTAAAAAATCAACGCTAAAGAAATCAAGACGCGAAATTAATGAGTGTTTTTACTCTGTAATTGTTTGAGGCTTTGAGCCATTTCTGATAATTAGGATGGGCTTTTAGGACTTGTCTTCAGGAAGATAAAAATCGGCCCATTACAGGGAAAAAAAAGAGGTAAAATGTAGGGAGATCGCCGTTGCCGGAGATCGAACCCGGGTCACCCGCGTGACAGGCGGGAATACTTACCACTATACTACAACAACTTCTTGAACATTTTTCCATATATATTTTATTTTAAATGAACTTGAGCATCAGCTGTAAATTTTGTTTACACAACCTTCTTTTTTTTAACTGAACCAGCTTTCATTAATATTTTTCAAAAACATAGCTAATGGGAAACTAGAACCATACACATATTCAGGTTCGAAGCTAAGCATAATCTAAGACCTAAAATGTTCAAAAGCAGCATAGAATAACTCATGATCCCTTATGAAGAATCATGCATTTATGCTCTAATCCTTAATACAGACCAAATGAAAACTTTTCCGAGAAGAGACTTATACTAGCCAATTCCTTCCAAAAACTAATAGCTTCGCCGCCAAAAGAGTAGACTAAGTAATATAGGATTGAAAGTAAAACTTGAAACTGATTCTTTAGATTGAGCGTGGAGCTTTGCGTGGTGGTTCACCATCTTCATCAGGGTAACGCTTCCTCTTTATCTCCTTGTTGATGAATGCTTGAGCAAGTTTTTGATCTGATGAAGTGGCCAGGTCCAGTTCAAAAGTTCCTGAGAAAACTTCAAAATCAGCATTATGAATTTCCATATCGTTTATCATCTCCGAGAGGGACTTAGGTGCATCGAGTCTGTGATCTTGAGCTTGTTCTGCGTTGTTGCTTGTTGGGNGCAATCCTCCTTCCACTTCCATGTCTTGAAAGTCCATCAGATTATTGAGCACCGGCGAGTTCTCTTGCTGATTGTAGTCTTCTGATGCTTCTACCAAGTAATCTGCAGCCGTTGGAACATAGGAACACATGGTGACATCGTGAGTTAATTTTT